>CAKNYM010049699.1:97475-139403 GCA_932195095.1 Andricus curvator
CCTTTTGTTGTCCCAAAAAAACTTTGGTTGGCTCAATAAAACATTTCTTGGTTCAGAAAAAACTTTTGTTGAGTCAACTAAAATTGAGTTTATGCTGAGATAACCAACATTTGTTAAGACAAATGAAATTTGTTTGCACAAATATTAAAAAAACGTTTATGTTGATTAAAAAAAAAAAGTTTTCTCAGTAATATGGACAATGACAAATCTTTATTTATTCAAAATTAGATTTAGTCAATTAATTTTTTGTCAATAAAGAAATAATTAAAATTAATGGCAGGTTAGCTATCGACTGGTATAATTTATTATTAAAATTAAGAGAATGAATTTTAAAATGATTAAATCAGTATTTGGGATACTACTATATTTCAAGAATGGTAGAAATTTTGATGTAAGATTTAGGAAACGTGGGTGTAATATGTGTAGGCGTCATAATATGGGCTTTGCGACTGCTTAGAATTTGACCTCTCTTACAGTTATTTACTTAAGACATTTATAATTTTGACTAAAATCGTACAACTTCTTAGAAACAATACTGTTTCATGTATCTAATAACTAGCAACCATACAACAAAGATGAAAAATCTGTATGTGGAAATATAATTAGCAGCTACATGTTCCACGTCTTCATACCTACACAAATGGCATATACTAAGGCCACTTTTTACTTAGTCATTCAATTTGAAAAACAAAACATTTTGTACTTCCTACTCATTTAGCTATTTACTTACAAATTCGAAGCTTTTTATATTTTAACGTTTCTGAAAATAAAAGCACTGTGAAAAATCTTTTTCTTGGGAAATTAGGCCATTAGTTGGTATAGAATCAAAAACTTTTTAGTTGAACGAATAAAATTTTGATTATTAAAACAACACATTTTTTGGAAACAAAAACTATTTTTGTTGGGTTAAAAAGAAGATTTTTTTAAACTATAAAAATAATGAGACAAGAAAAAATGTTTCTATGTAGCAACCAAATGATTTTGTTGTCCCAACGAAAGATTTTTCTTAATGAGTATATTTTTTAACCTTTTTCAAATTATTGAGCAATTTTAATGGTAGAAAATTTTAAATTCAAAGAGCTTTAAATATGATATCTTTTAAAATTAATATTGATTAAATGGAAGAATTAAATTTTTACCATTTCTAATCGAATTGCTTTCAAGTTTATAGGATTTTTATTTTATGTGTTTTCAAATACGAATTAAAAAAACTGATATTTTATCTGAGTTGTTGAGAGTAACATGCAAGCCAATAGAAATAGTAAATATTATTTACAAAATGTTTAAAAAAAGTAAAAAGTAAAATATCCCAGCAGCATCCAAAGTTAGTAAACAAGAACTTGTCAACATTACATCATTGTAACTCCCACCTTCTTCCAGAGTCAATTCGGCCTTCTCTTTCGCGAACCGAGGAACCGACGAATTTCCTAGGTTCGCTGCAAACGCGGATGCACGATTTGCAACAATTCTGCCACATTGGAGCCCTAGCAAAGGGGGCTCTAGGTCCGCCCCTGCCGCGGCCTTTTTCGAGACGCAACACAACATCAGAACCGCCGACCGTCAGAGAGATACTGACTGGAGGCTGTTGTTGTAATCTACAATTCTACATTCGACCATTCTACAAGTCTCTCCTTCTGCATCTCCTGACTCCTCGGCGCGGTCGGCCCACTCCAGGCCGCGGCTCATCAATTCGTAAGGAGTTTATTTTGGTCGCCGGAAAGGACCGCTGCGACACTCTTATTTCACCCGAAACAGTAAAGGAAGACCACTACAGTGAAATTTCCGGAAACATTACGTATATCGTTTAAAGTTTAGCATTACAGTTTTATATTTCAAAAGGGAAAAACTTACTTTTGTTGAAAGAAGAGTTTTGCTTACAATTAGTTGGGTCAGAGTAAAATTATGAATACTTAAATATAGTTGGATTGAGTAAACAACTTTTAGTTCGACTATACTATTTTCATATAATTCGGTTCAATAAATTCTTATTGTTTAAAAGTAAATGTTGGTTTTGTTAATATCGATTTTGAATTTGCGCTTTTTCCCCGCGAGAGTTTGATTGGTACGAGCGCAATTACGTCACATACAGGCGCGAATATATTTAAAGTGTTTGAGTATTAATCTTTTAATTTTTATAACATTTCTTTGATCCACAAGTTTAAGGGGGAACCTGGTTTGAGATGCTTAAAATCAGGTGTTTTTTTAAATGCATTTTTGAGAAATAAAGTATGCAGGCAACCTTTTTAAAACCTTTAGGATATATTTATACCCGTTTTAAAAATAAAAAATATCATTCAGATATCTCCCAACCGTCTCGCTTTAGGAGATGGTGAATAATTTGTGTACACTCTAGAGTCTAGCGCCTCCAATTTTTATCTGAAATAAAAAATCCAAAATCTTCTTATTCGTAGGTAGTGAAATTACGCTGTCGATCAACCTCAAACATTTATGTAAAAAAATATTAAATATTTTGTTGCATAAATATTAGGACATTTTTTGGTAAAAATTGATTTTTAAAGTTCCACCGTTTTCGCAATTTTTAACTTTTTTGTTTGTTTGTTAGGTTCATAGGCAGCGTAATTTCACATAAAATAAGAGAATTCTGGATTTTTTATTTCAGATTCAAATTGGAAGCTCTAGAGTGTACACAACTTCACAACCTAAAAGTTTTTTTAGAAAAAATTCTGGAAATCGAAAAAAAAATTTCGACATTTTGAATCATAAAATTGTTTTGAAAAAAGCGTACATATTTGAAAATCAAAACACGGTACACAATATTTAAGAATGGAAAAGAAGTTTTAGTGCAACTTCTCGAAAGGAATAATTTCGATTTCAAACTTTTTTTCGCATGTCCCGCAAAAATTTTTAAAACCAAAATTTTAAATTTACAGAAAAACGGTCATCTTTTTGTTAATTTTCAACTTTTTAATACTTTTCTTGTGGATTCCGAAACCAAGAGACACTCCCCCCCCCCCATCATACCCAAAAAGAAAAATTTAAGTATCTTAATTATTTTGAAAAGCACTTTAACACAACAGTTGCTTTTGCGAAATTTCAAAAGGTCATTTCTACCTTCCGGGACATGACTACCCCCCCCCCCCATTTTATTTATAAATTTTTCGATGCATATATATTTTTTTTCATTTTTCAAGGTTTCTTATGAGAAAAAAATTCTTTCAAACAGGCACAAATAATTTTTCGGACGAAATTTTTGAATACACACACCCATATACGAATTTACGAAAAATTTACAAAAAAATGTTGTCTGAAGTAAAAAATTTTCTCACAAGTAAAGAGGAATAATATTTATGCGATAATTCTAAACGTGTAATTATTCAGAAATGAGTCACTCAAAATCGATTATAATCTAACTTTAAGAAACCTTATGAAGTACAAATTACGTACTTTTTCGAGAGAAAAAACTGTTGCAAATGAAAAAAAAATTTTTTTTATATTTTTAAGGCCATGTGATGAGTGGGTTACGTGACCAGATTCCTACCTTACCAGCACTTTTTTTATTTGACAACTAATTTTCACACGAATGGCCACATAGAGTTGAAAATTTGGGATAATAAATAAGAGGCACTAAGAAACGCGGCTCTGGTCCTAAATTTTTATTAGTATAACAAAATTTTGTTTATAACAAATTTTTTTTTTTGCTTTTTTCATAATTATAAAAATTTAGGATCAGAGCCGCGTTTCTTAGTGCTTCTTATTTAGTATCTCAAATTTTCAACTCGATGTGGCGCTTCGTGTGAAAATGAGTTGACAAATAAAAAAAGTGCCGGTAAGGTAGGAATCCGGTCACGTGACCCACTCATCACATGGCCTTAAACAAAAAATTAAAAAGTGGTCAAATTATTGACAAATCAGCCTAAAAAAATCACTCATGCTAGTTTGTCGACAAAAAAACTTTTTCTAGATTAAAACTGATATAAACAATGTTAATAATCTGTTAAAATATATTTTAAAAATCAGGTCAAATTTGTTTCAGACTTTTTAAATTCTTCTCTTTTTTATAGAACGATGGAAAATATTTATAAATATTTTTAAATATTCTTTGCAGACTATGAAACGTTATACCATCTACTGTTAGACCTCTTAACAATGTAATTTTTATGCTATTTTTATACTATTTTTACTAGAAAGCAATCTGATTACGAAAGTATAATACTTCTAATTTTGTGATAAAAAAATCATACTAATCTGATTCTGAAAAGTATAAAAAATTCAATTTTGCTGTATGCCTCTTAAGATATATCGTATCAAATTTGAAAACTAAATTGTAAAAAAGCCCTAATTAATTTCCTAAAATCTATTTATAATTTGTATAGCTCTTTTTATCCTTAGAAACTCTCAGATACTGGAAAATTCTGAATACAAGGAATGATGAAATGCAACTGCAACTACTTTAGATTCAAATAATCTTTTCGAAGTAGAGTGCATCAACAAGTGAATTAGCAAAGTAATCATTTCACCGCTAATGCACGTAATTTACAAGTTAATATTCTCCACATGTTAACTCGAACGTAGTTGTCCATAAGTCATAACCTTCTTTATAAATAGGAATCTCACAGATCAGAAAAAATTATATCTTTCGTTGTCTTTGCAAAACAATCAGAATTTTTTTACAAAATGACACACAATTACTAATTTTATTTGCCAATGAACTATTTCTGTTTTTTATTCTACTTCACTTTATCTGAAATAGAATAAAATGAAATTATAAGTTCATCCAAAAAATAAATAATTTCTAATATAAAAATTATATTTGCAAATCATTTAAAATTAGTTATTAAGATTTTAGAATATCCTAAGCTTGAAAATGAAAGTAACTTCCAAATTTAAAGAAATTCGATTATATTAATTCCTTCTAAATAAAAAATGTTTTTAAAAGTAATAAATTTTTTTTATACATTTTAGTTTCTGACCATCAGAATAAAAATTTTCAAATAATAATCTCCAAATTAATTTTGACTCGTTTGAAATCTCTTCTTCCAAAAAAGTTAAAAAAATGACACGTGTCACTCGACAAGTGTCTAGTGATTTTGACAACTCGTGACTACTTGGTCGATAGGAATTTTCAGAAAAAGTTGTAATTGTACGATTTTTAATTAAAACATTTTTTTGGACGTTGCATGGTTTAAATGTAGATATTTAAAAAGTATAACATGTGTCGGGAAATTTCACACTAATGAACACACTCACTCGTATATAATTAGAAAGCGACTACGAAGGGCGGACGTACTTTGCTAAACGGTGACGAAAATCGTGTGGTGAACTCAAAAATATATTGTGACACAGTTTATAAATTCTTTAAAAACTTTAAACGCATTAGGGACGTGTTTTAAATAGCACTTGACAATTTGACATGTATGAACTTACCCTCGGCGTCTGCCATGTTAGTTGTTACGAGAGCCGACAGGTAGCCATGACGACCAATGTCGAAACACGCCGAATTAGCGATATTATCAGTTCAATTACCTAAGAATAATTATCGAAAATTTAGAATTTAACCAAGTATGAAATAAACACGATGACATTTTTTAAATATATAGTTTTCGAATATTTTTCTTCAGTTTTTGGAATTTTCTCTACTTCTGATATCTAATAGCATCATTTTCTTGGTAATATTGCATTAATATCTTATTGTATTTACATGAGTTTCTAAATTATAAATATAACATAGGAAATTTAACTTTATATTTTACGATGTTAATTTTTTTTAAATACTTCCCAGATGTGAGCAAATCAGAGGGTTGCCACTCAAACCTCAGAAGCCGGCCTTCGAAATTGAACAATTTTTAATTTGCAAATTCAGGTATTCCAAGTAGATTAATTTTAAATTTAACGCGCTTTAATAAAAAATAAAATATTCAAAATTAAACAATTCTAAACATGATGACCTTTCAATATGATAGCAGCGCAGTATGGTACAATGAAAAACAAATTGTTAAGAAAGCAGAATCTTTATGTGCGTTCTTTATAACCCAAAACAAGTCTTGGAATCACGTGCCAAACATTTTAAAAAAGCGACAATTTTTTTGAAAATTCGGTATTTTTAAAAAAAAATGAAGGTATGTCCTAATGATCTTGGCAGATGATTCCCCCTGTCTCCTAATTCTCGAAAAAAGATTAAAAAGTTGAAAATTAAGAAAATAGCAACCATTCTTATAACTTTCAAACATTTTTATTTCCAAAGAATATGCTATACGGAAAAAAAGTTCTGGTCCCGGACCAGGTCAATAAACATGTACATGGTTTATAAAAGTGCTAAAATTTGTTTAATCGTTCAATTCAAAGACACCAGAAACATTCTTCTTTGAAATTCTTTTTGTTTGCAAAATTAAAAAATTAATTTTTCCTAATTTAAAGTTTATCAAAAGTGAGTGAAATTCAATTAGAATTTAAAATTATCGATTCAGTGTGTCTGCTTGGATACAAGGCATTGCTTTAAGGCTCGTATTAAAAAAAAGTTCTGTTTAGTTCTTCTAAAGGAAGACCACTTAATAGAGGAAAACAATTGCAGAAAATTTTAACATCAAAAGGTGTGAAAAACTTTTTTTATTTAAAGAATTAAACTTGAAAATTGTCTTTAGTTCGTATATTTTTAAATTATAAGATTTTCAAATTTAAATATCTGTTGGATCGACCTCAACTAACACTTTTGAAAGTTTAGATTTTTTTAATTAAAAATATTATTCAAAAGCTTTGAAATTTTTACGTTTCTAAATTCAATCACATTCGAAACATTGATTTTTATATTTGAAGCCTTTCAAATATAAGAGAAATTTAAATTCAGATTTTGAATTTAAATTTTCTAGAACTTCGCTACTTATTTCAACGATTTACTCCCACACTGCTTGAAAAAAAACCTTTCAAATTTTCAAAGTTTATTTATAATATTAGGACACTGATGCACTGCATACCTTCTTTTCCAGACGAGGCTATAAATTGTAAAATTTCCTATACAACAAAAGTAAATTTGTTAAAGAGTAACGAATTCTTTGTAAAAGAATTTTTTTTTAGTTGAAAAAATGTATTTAAAGTCTGAACACATGGGTTGAAATTGTTTCTTAAACTTTCCCCTAAATCCTCTAACGGTATATCAAGGCTTCGTTTCTATATCAACCATTGCTAGATTTTAAGAGACTGTCGTTGTTTTGTCGATTTCTGTGATTACAGTTACAATGCTTCCTTAGTTTTCGCCGTACACGACCCCGCAGGCAATAATTCATACGCATTCTATAATCAATGTTTACGCGTTCTACTTACATTCTTATAAAAATATACGCATGGCGAAGTTTAAGTATCCGCCAACGCATAACTTATTATTCAAGACTTTGCACGAGTCGCGTGCATAATTAAATAGAGATCGCTAACGTTTTTCTCTTTGTGAAGGCAAAAAGCAGTTCAATATAGTTCTTTAGTCTTTAGTCATTATTCAATTATTTATATACTTTGAGCTTAAAACGTTTAATTACAATAATATAATTTCTCTGCCGATGATGTCAAAAATTGCCTAGGTTTATGTTATATAACTTAAAAAATGTTAATAAAGATGTTTATAAAAACGTTCAGCAACTATATAGTTTTAGTTTTAAAAATGGGCGGGAAGCCCATGGAGAGCTCCACTGGCGCTCAAGCTATAAAGCCTATTGTGCCACATCAACTATATAGCAAGATATTGAATTTTGAATGCTTCCAAATTAGGAAACATTAAAACTTTGAAGCACCCAAAACTAAAAAAAAAACAGGGTGGCCGCTAAAATGCAAGAACGAAATTCCCGGTCATTAAAATTTAAAACTTCAAGCTTTTAAAGCTGAAAATTTTTGTAAGTAATCAAAACTAAATTGCAAATTAAAGCAGTTGAAGTGGAACTTTTCTGAATTCGAAATATTTAAGATAAAAAGTCGAAACATTCAAAATATAGCAATTTCAAGTTCAAGACTTCAATAATTAGTCATTATCTCAAAATGAAATATTAAAAATGATAAAATGTCATATCAGATGCTTTCAATATTCTTCAATTAAATTTTAAATAAATTGCAAACCTGAAAAATTGGACGAGTTTATAGTGGCATGATTGGTGAAAATTTTGTCCACTACCCCCCACCACGCAACTCCTTTCCAGGTCCCTTAACGATTTTGCAAAATTAAGTACAACCGGCTGTACATATATCCTCAAGCTTTAAATTAAATGCCGTCGTACTAAAGATTGTACATTTAAATTTAAATCGTTTTAAATTGAACAATTAAAAATGAAGAGACTTACAATTTAATATTTTCAAATTCCAGGTTTAAAAATTGAATAATTTTAAATTTGAGACCCTGGCAATAAAACCGTTTCAAAATTAGGTATTCAAAACTGCACAATGTTTAACTTGAAAATATTAAAAATTGAACATTTCGAACTCAACACTTAACAAATGGTCAAATTGTGATTAATACTTTTCAAACTTCAACAATTTCAAATTGAACTTATTAAAAATTGCACAATTTCGCCCGATATTAAGTTAGTGACATTTAAGGTGATTGGAAAAGCTTATCTACTGAAAATTAAAAACAACTCCCGGTCGTTTCCTGCTTTCCCAGTCCAGCTGCCACCCTGATATTAGAATCTCTAAGTAGATTTTAAAACAAGTTGATAAATAACTTTGAAAAAAGAATCTATTTCGAAATAGTTACATTAACAATAGTTACTTTAGTAAAAGTACACGTTTCCTCATTTTGTATTACCCACCATTCATCTTTCCTAAAAATACTGAATTACTCCTAGGTCAATGTCATTGGTAATGTGATACGATTAGAGTGTAGGTATCAATTATTCAGAAATTCATATTAGTTCCGTAAAGTTATGTCACAACTCTGCTGATGGTCCTTGTACAAAAGCTGACAATGTTGTCATAATATTTTTCTGTTTTGGGATGCATAATATATTTTATGACATGTGATCACATCGAGATTATATTGAATAAAAATTAGTAATGATAGACGAATACTCTTCTTAAAAATTAACGCAATTGCTTTACGAACATGAATTTTACTTGCAGATATTTTTTTTTATATTTGATTTGTTATTCTTAAATCAACATTTTAGGAAAGAATACATTGTTTTATGTATGTAGGTTGATGATATAATTATTATTTTCAATTTTCAATTTAAAAAAGAAGTAATCAAAGCTAGAAACTTAAGTCGAAATAAAAATAAAACCAAAATCAAGCAAGAAAACTGATATTTTATGAAACCGAAACCTCCCTTTTTACGAATTTTAAATGCAAAAGTGGAAACCAAAACTGAACGTTTAAAAAAAAAATAGAGTTTGTGTAACATTCATTAAAGCGTAACATTTTAACAAGCTTTAACTTTGTAAAAGTAAAAATGACTTTCGACGTGAATTTAATGAGACGTGTATGCATATTCGAATTTTAAAAGAATGTTTAATTATTACAGCTTTGAAATTTAAGAGCAAATACATTTAAATTTATTACATGAGCCTGGTTTTATACACACAAATCATTTATACAGAAAGTGGTCCAGATGAAGAGAAAGTTTCTTTTACCATGAAATAGGGCTTACACATTTTTATTTTATGTTTTAGAACGTTCAAAATATTATTCAAAAACTTTGGTAAAGCTTTGGAATATTTGTAGAAGATTTTACTTTATTTCAAAAGTATTAATAGATTGTCGATCGAGTAATAGAAAATTGTTAGCAGTTTTTGAAAATATTGAGAAATTTGAAGATGTTTGATCAAATTTAAATAATTCTTTAAATTATTAAGGAAATATAGGATACTACAGAACAAACATTTTTCTTTTGAGTATTAAATTTTGCAGTATTTTCTTGAATATATTTCTTCACATGAAAAAAATGCGTCAAAATATTGTCAAGAAAGTTTGTTTTTGCCTTCACTGTATTAAATTATTATTTTGAGTTAAAACAATGCAGGCTCAAACCAGTTTAAAACATTGGTTATCCAAAATGACTTAATTAATTGATTCTCCTTCTGAAGTAATGAAATGTTGGATTTTACTTCTCAGGTCCCGCAATCATTTTGCAAGATTGAGTACGGCCGGCCGCACTCAATCCTCAGCCATAATAAAAACGGCCACATTTTTTACTTTTTTCTATCTTAGAATAGAAGGTTTAAGCATTTACTTAGGCTCTTTTTAAAGTCTCTAACGCATCGGGTTCATTGTTATGATTTTTCGAAAATTGCAAAAAATGTGATTTTTATTACATATGACCTTAATTATCTCAAAAATCATACGTCTCATTCATGTTGCACTTTTATTGTCGAGCCGACTGTGTAATGACAATCAAGCAAGAATACAAATTTTCTACAATTTTTAATTTGCAACATTCTTATTTTGGCAATTAATAACTGAATAAAATTCAATTCGGGCAAGCGGTAGACTTTGAAGAGCTCATGCTTTCTTTGAACTGTTTTGTTTAGACCACAGATAAAAGGATTTTCGATGAAATTGATTTTTTACATTTTCAAAAATCAAGCCACTTTATACATTTTCTGGCCCGAACAAGGAAAAGTTAAATGTCTTAATTTAAAAAATATAGTTTGAAAAAATTATACCGTTTTTTGAAACTAGTTTTCAATATTAAAATACTCACAAATTCGCAGAACAGCTATCTGATTGAAAGTGGATACGGATTAATAACTATTTAGTTATTTACATTAATTTTTTTCATATACTTTAATTATCATCAAGGTCTACCCCTCATGATTTTACCAGGCTATTTCGACTGTTTTGAAAATTGAATAAATGTGAAGGTATTATGGGTCTTCTGAAAAATTCTACATTTTTTATTTGTAGATTTTTATAACGCGTATTCTTGAATTTCTGACTTTTTCCACATTAGCAGATTATATAAGAATTCTTTACATTTTTATTATAGTTCTAAGATTATCTAAAAAAATTTAGTTCTTGATTTCAAAATTGAAATCAACTTGGTCCCTGAAAACACGCTACTGGCCAGTGCGGATTACAAAGTATAAGATATCACGTCCTTTTTAAAAAAAGTTAGGACCGCTTGCGTAGCGGGTCGGGTCGTGGCTAACCTAAAGACTGATTAAACAAGCAACTACGTGGCGATAGTCACACTCCTCGCATATTATTTTATTTTACAAAAAATTGCTAGAAGTGAAATAAAAAAGTGTATCAAATCTCGTAACACACGATCAAGATGTTAAGTTTTTGGAGCAAACGAATTCTATCTTCTCTTCAGAATCAGGTAAATTTGAATCAAATACAAAATTATTGACCTTCCTTGAGTAAAAATATATCATGTGCATGTGCATGTGTCTCCTCTACTCGTACTACACAATGTGAGCGAGATAAGAGACTCGTCATTGAGTGGTAATAAAAATATTTCCTGTATTTATTACTATTCGCATTTTCACGAAAGAAGCAGCCATTGATAAAGTTCCATAAAGTTCGGATCACGATAAAAACAAACAAGAACACGTGCTCGCATTTGCTGGAACTATTTCAGCCAATCGCGAGTATTTTTTATTGCGAGAGGAAGAAATTTTATTGGTTGAGACGGTTCTCTGGAGGAAACTCGTTCGAATTTTGCGCGCGACGAAAGCAGTCGAAAACTCTCGGGAGAAGACGGAAATGGCCGAACTCAGTCGATCGTTGACCAGTTACTTCAGGCGGTTAAATTTAAAAAATGCACACCTTGTTTATGAGTTGGATTTTAATGTTACAGTTGGGAGGATCTACAAGGACAATATCAACAAGTGCGATAATGGCTTCTCAGGAAAAATATGTTGAAACGAAGGAAGTTGATGGGGTGAGTGATTAGAGCCTTAAATTAATTATTATTGATCCGAAAAATAGAATGATTTTTTTTATGAATAAAACTGAAAATTTATTAAATTTTGAAATTCTAGATTGACTTTAAAAGATTTGTTCACAATATACAAGCATACAGAAAGATTGATAAAATAGGGCAATTCAAAAATCACAAAATTTGAAAAATGCAATGTGCTACTGGAAATTTTTGTTCCTCTTTTACAGGCCTGATTGTCAAAAAAGAAGTGGGTAGGCCTTGAGTCAATAACCGTCGGGTAGGGGGGAGGGGGTATTTTAGAAAGATCATATATATATAAAACGTTTTATTTTCTCAAGGACAGATAATCTATTGTTAATAATTATTATTACTATTATATTATTATTAATAATAAAACATAGTACTTTAAAAAACTCTGAAAAATAAATTAGGTAATACAAAAAACTGAGATCGACAAAAGGAACGAAAGCGATTATCATTTAAAATTGCAAACTTCCCTAACGAAAAAATATTATAGGAAAATCAGTATATGCATACAATATTTTTTTTCATAATTAAATAGTAAGAGATGTGTAGAAATTATTTTAAATCCCTTGAAATTTGTAAAATCCCCTAAAATCTTTGAAATACATGCGATATTCCGTAAAATCCCTAAATCTTTCGAAATTCTTTTAAATTCCTTGAAATCTTTTGAAATCTCACAAACTTCTTTAACAGCCCTTGACATTTTTGAAATCTCTTTAAATTCTTCAGAATCTTTTAAAATAACTTAAAATATTTCAAATTCTTTGAAAGTTTTTCAATTCCTTCAAATCCCTTGAAATCTGCAGAAATTCCTTAAAATGTTTGGAATCACTAGGAATTCCTTTACATTTATTTAATTTCATTTATTTTTCCAAGTTCTCTCGAAATCCCGTAAACTGGAGCTGAAAATCTTTTGAAATCGTAATAGTTCCTTAAAATAAGTAGAAATCATTTAAAATCCATTGAATATAAATTAAATTAAACTTATTCATTAAAGGACTCTACAAACAGACCGTTCAAATCCCTCCAAATCTTTGAAATCCTTGGAGATTCAATAAAATCATTTAAATTTTGTGAAATTTCTTGAAATACCTTAAAATTCCTGGAAGTCGTTGGATTCGCTAGGAATCCCTTTTAATTAAATTAAATTTATTTTTCAAAGTTCTCTATAAATCCTTTAAAATCGAGCCTTAAATCTTAAAAAATACTACAAAATTATTTGAAATCCCTTGACATTTTGTTGAACTCTGGAAATTCTTTAAAATCTTCTTTAAAATCCTTCATACCCCTTGAAATCGTTGAAATCCGCAGAAATTCCTATACGTTAAATTAAACCTATTCATTAAAGGACTCTACCGTTCAAATCCCTCGAAATCTTTGAAATCCTTAGAGATTCAATCAAATCATTTAAATCTTGTGAAATTTCTTGAAATACCTTAAAATTCTTTGAAGTCGTTGGAATCGCTATAGGAATTCCTTGAAATGTCATTTCATTTCATTTATTTTATAAAGTTCTCTAGAAATCCCTTAAAATTTATAAATAAAAGAAAGTTAATGCATTCTACACTTTCATGCAAAAGTTTCTGGACACTTGATAATTAAATATTAAATTAAAAAAATATCTTAAATAAAAGACAAATACTTAATATATTTGATTTCATCAAATTCTATCAATAGATACTTTGATTATTTTTTATCTTGTTTTATAGGTAAGAACGATAATATTGAACCACGAGAAGTCGCGGAACGCTCTATCTTTAGAAATGATGAATATATTGTTATACAATATCTCCAGAGATTTGGACAATCATGAACTTCGTTCTATTGTCATTAGAGCAGCGCCTGGAAAAGTATTTTCTGCAGGACACAACTTAAAAGAACTGGTAAATTTTAAGATCTAATTTCTTACTTCTGAATTTAGGCAAAAATTACAAAACTTACATCAAAATCATTATAATAGTTATTTTTAATTTCAATATTAAAAAGACAATAATTACATTCAAAATTGAAATTAGTCTCTACTTTGTTAATAAAATTACCTCTCGAATTACCTATGTATCGACAAAAAATGGAATTGTTACCTTATCACAGAGGCATTATTACTTGCGTCATTTAGACGACAAAGAACGGTAGCAGCCATCACCAATCAGTTTTCGAAACTTGCGAGCATGTGATGAGGGCAATTATGCAATGTCCTGTACCTGTGACTGCTGCAGTTGATGGCTTGGCAGCAGCAGCTGGATGTCAATTAGTGGCAGCATGTGATATTGCAGTTTGCACCGAGAAAAGTACTTTTTCAACCCCTGGGTATGCCAATTCTGAAAAAATATTTTTTATTAGGATCGAAAATATTTGAGCAATCAGAAAGATACTTTTTGTTATTCAAACAAAAAATTCATTTTACAATGCATAAACAATTTTAGGCAACTGAAGTCATTTCTAATTTCTTTCGAATTTACAATGCCTGGATTTTATATTTTATAATGAAATATTAATACTTATTTCCAGAGCAAATTTTGGAATATTTTGTTCCACTCCAGGTATTCCTCTGGTTCGAAATGTTTCTAGAAAAGTCGCATCCCACATGTTATTCACGGGTTTACCAATTACGGCAAAGGAAGCTTATGAAGCGGGACTTGTCAGCAAAGTTGTCCCGAATGACAAGCTTGGTATTTTTTACAAAATTATATTTAATTTGCAAACTTTAGATAATTATTACTTAAATTTATTTTTCCAGAGGAAGAAATTCAGAATATTACAAGTGCCATAAATTCTAAAAGTCGATCTGTTGTCCAACTCGGCAAAAGGTTTTTGTACGAGCAAATAGACCTCGATATAGAGACAGCTTATTCTCTTGGAACAGAAATTATGGTTGGAAATTTAAAGCTAAAAGACGCACAAGAGGGAATTAGAGGCTTCGTTGAAAAACGCAAGCCTGTTTGGACCCACGACTACAAAAAAGAAGAAGACTGATGTATAAAAAATAAGAAAATATGAAAACAACAATTAGGATAATAACAGCTTATTATGGAAATATTTGAAAGAAATGTAAAATATAGCATTAGTACTTCAAACGTTGATTCTTATAAAATATTAATTATATGAATTAGAGCAAAGGTGGGTTTTTATATCAATATTTTCTCATATATATTTACAATTCTGATTTTATTTTCTACTCTTTGAAACTCTTGCTTATCAGAAGCTATAATTTTGTTTTCAATTCATTATCCTGATCGAGTACTATGAGTTCTGAAAAAAAATGTTGTCACAATGACGATCTTTTTTAAGAACAATGACATTGATTTCCATTGGCAACAATCACTAGGAATATAAGTTTCAGTCGAAAAAATACATATAACTGATGAAAATAACATTATCGAAGAGAGAAAAGCTTAGCCTGACTTTTGAGCAAGACCACAAGCCTCGCTGATAACCCCAACTAGCAAAAATATTTACTTATACATGTCTGATAGAAGATTTTTAAGATATAATTAGAGGTCATGCTTCATTTAATTTTACCCACTTTCATATATTTTCTTCAAATAAAAAATATTGATTCAAAGATAATGTTGTTGTCCATAATTAATGAAAACCAGATGCAAGCTCTATTTTAATAGGTCTTGAACCCTATTTCTTCTGAGCAGTGTACACGTGCTGGTGATAAGAGAATATTACTGACTGAGCAAAGTATAATGTGGTAAAATTTATTGTACAATAAACTTTGCAAAAATCCGATCTTCCTATTATCGAGAATTTTGATAATCTGAAACACAATGTCACGGTGTCAGAAGTCAAATGAAATTTTTGTTGGTTGATTTCAAACTGTTTTATATATGTAAACGATAACGACGAACCAGGCCAAATTAGGTGATGGCCGGGAAAAGTAGATCACAAACGTAATTAGCCTGATTGGGACAATGAATTACGCTGACACTGCGGACAGACTGCTGTTAATGAAGACTGGATGAAAAAAGTGGGAGAAATATGTCAGTAAACTAGATTGTTAAAGTTACTAAAATTATAATTAATTTATAATAATTTATGTTATTTATTATTATATTATATTAATTTATATAATTAAACAATTATTCTTTGTTAATTAATTTTTTCAGTTTATTAATTGTAATAAAAAGTCATACGATGTAAGTGTACACAAAAATCAGAAACTACATTGAAGTATAAAACTATATTTAAAATGATTCGGTACAACTTTGCTTTTTCTGTAATGTGTATGTGTAAGTTCCTCTTATCTCTTAGAAGTAAAAAGCAGATTTTTCATGAAGTACACAGCAAGAAAAATGACAAAAGAATTTAAAAAAGGTCAATTGTTACTATGTATGCACTTTTATTGGATAATATCGCTCTGTGAGTAGTACAGGGACGTGTTGTGATAAATCAAAAGAGACAATATTTAATTGAAAATTAGATCATTCTTGAGAATAATTAATTACTCGAAGAACTCTTAGCTAATTCATGTTTAATGCTGTTTTGTGTGTTTAGACTTTCGTAGGAAATTCTTATAATCTCGTGCCATAGCGTCGCTCAGTAGTCAGCGCCGCCCCCTTTTAGTCCGATTCTCTTTGGGGGTGGCCCAAATTGAAGTTCTTGGAATGTAGAATTGAGATAAAAAAATCAATTTTTCTATATTCGAGATCTTTTTACATCAGTGGTAAAAAAGGAAAATAAGAAAAATGTGGAAAATTTACTGATTTAGACCTCCACACTGGAAGCCGTTCTTTTAGTCCGACTTTCTTCGGTGATGGCTCAAATTAAAGCTCTCACCATGTAGAATTGATATAAAAAAATCAAATTTGCTATGTTACTTTTTTTTATATCAGTGGTTGGAAATAAGAAAAATATGGTTATTTAGACCCCTGTACTGGAAGCTTTTCGTTTGGTCCGATTTTCTTCGGGGATGGCTCAAACTGAAGCTCTTGGCATTTATAATTAAGATAAAAAATGTAATTTACTATATTATAGTTTCTTTTGTACCAGTTACTAAGAAATATTATAAATAGGGAAAATTTGTTTATTTAGACCCCTATTCTGTAAGCTTTTCTTTTAGTCCGATTTTATTTGTTGATGGCTCAAATTGAATCCATTGATATGTAGAATTGAGTCCCTTGCCGACCACCTCTCACACTGATTTTGTTATCCAGCTTAGAAATTGTAATAATTTATATTCATACAAATGCAATTTTATTTTCTATTTTTGTTTGACAGCTTAGATTTAAAAAGCTTAACTACTTGTTTTAAAATTATTTGTCATAATTATTATGTATAATTTAATAAACTAAGTATTTGTTTTCTGAAGAAACTAATGCAATTAATTTCAGTTTATGACAGATGATAAAATCAATAAGTTTGCCTCAATAAACATATTAATAAAAATTATTTTAACAGAAAAATTGATGTAGGTTTAATTCACACAAAATTGCTGGATTTTATAATATTACTAAAAAAAATTAAGATTAAAATCTATCAACCCATCATGCTTAAAATTTGAATTTAATAAATTCTGATCAATATTAATTTAAATTGCTAAATTTCAAATATTCCATTTAAAAAATTGTTCAATTTTATACGCTTGCAAATTTTTAGAACTTTGAACAAAATTAATTAAATTGTGCATTTTTTAACCCATTCAGCTTAAAATTGCTCAATTTTGTACCTACCTATTAAAATATTTTCCGTGTAAAGTTAAACCTTTTTATATTTAAAATTGTAAAAACACTAATTCCCGATATTCTAATTTTTAAACCAACATCAACATGTACAATTTGAAATTCTTTTAATTTGGCAAGTTTTTGAACTTCAACGACTTCCAACTTGTAATTCTTTTATTTACTTTACACGCATCTAACATAAAATCATTCATTTTAGACGTTTTCAATTTCCGATTAAACAACCTTGAAATCCTCAAATTTTAAATATTATTTTAATTTTCAACACTTTCAAATTGAAAATTTTTAATTGAGAAGTTGTTGCACTCTCACAACTTTAAATTCTTTATTTTTTCCACGTATTTAATTTTAAAATGTAAGATATTTCAATTTAAAAGGTAACATTGAAAATGTCCCTTTTAAAATATTATCGTTTCTTAACAAGAATCGTTTGTTATAAAAATAGTACCCAAGAAAATTTAAGAAACCGAAAATTCAAAACCAGAATCCAAAATTGGTTTAAAAGCTCAAAATCACTTAAATAATTTGCAAAACTAGTTTTTTTACAACGCGTTCGTTCAAATTTTAGAACAAAAGTCCCCATCTTTCTTAGTTTCTGATATATTCTCCCAAATCAAAAATAATCTCCAAGTGAAAAACATTTGAAATTGTAAAATTCTAATCTAGAAACGATAACAAGTATTAGCAGCTTTGAATTGTATAACAGAAAACCGGAAACATGAAAATTCAAGGCCTTTAAAAGATTTAAGAGTTTTAATTGCACAATTGCTTCATTTAAATTTGAAATTGACTAGTTGTGAACACTTGAATTGAAAATTATTCAACTTTGAATGTTTTCAATTTTAAATTTCTAAATTTGAAACATGACAGTTTTTAATGTTTCAATTTACTATAATTGTTCAAATCCAAGAGCTTGTAATTTGCAGTTGTCTAATTTGCAAAATTTTAATTTGTATTACTATTACTATTCGATTCAGAAGGTTCTGAATTTATGATCGTTCAATTTTCAATCATTAAGAGACTTTCTTTTAATTGTAAAATTTAACGATTAGCGATTGCGGTCATAATAGACGCTAATAAAATGTAATACAAATAGGTTATCCGATGTTCTCAAATCTTTTATCAAATCACTTACTTTATATTTTTAACGACAATTTATAAGATTGAAACTCTTGTCTAAAGGTTTAGATATATTTACTTCCCGTTTGATCTGTCATCAAATCTAAAAAAGTAGATCATTAAATCTATAAACGGTGAATTTAGTAAACAGTGCAAGGCCCAATAAACTTAAAAAATGTTGAATAATCTTGGCGGTAATTGTAACTTCAAAAATAGTAAAAAAACCGTTGTTTTTTATGGATAGTTTTCTGCAGAGTGATGAAAAAAATAATCAAAATACTTGTCTTATACCTATATTGAAGTCTTTATAACGTTATTGCAATATTTTATTATAATTACTTAACTTTAACGTTAATCGATAATTTTGGATACATGGATTTTATACATATATTAGAGTGGTTCTTATTTATACTTGGTGTAATTTTTTGTAGAATTTCTCTACTTTCATCCACCAGTTTTGTTCAAATACCCAAAAAAATGATCTCCAAATTTGAGCCAAATCGGTTAATATTTAGGGGTCGCGTAAAGACCATGAAGTTTCCCATTGATTTAAAATAGGAAAAAGTCAGCTTTTTTTAAATCTAATATTTAAACGCAATAATATGTTACAAATAATTCTGTGTTTCAGTATATTGTCTCTCACATGGGTCCCCAAAGATAACACCATAAGAGACCTTTTTAAAATTGTACGTAATATTCCGGTTTATTAACGCTTTGTGATGTTTTGTTCCCATAAATACTCATTAGGCGGTAATTTAAGAATACTCAGTCATTTGTGAACTATTATTCGATTGTTTAAACAATTTTAATTTGATTACAAATTTGTTTCTTTCAGGTAAATCGCGAAATGAAAGTATTTTCTATACGTTATTATGAGTTCTTTAAACAGTGATAACAATAAAATAATTTGTTTAAATAGTTTTACTACTATTTAAATAATACGTGTTTGTTTCTATAGTATATAGTATAGCTAAAAAAACAGGAGAAACATTCTATCTCACCAAATTTTCACTCCTTCTCACTCAGTCCGATGCCCAATCCGAATGAATCCAAGACATATCCCAAACTAGTTTTAATATTTTTAATGCTCGCAAGTCCGTGCGCTCAAGTCGAGTGAATCGGGAACCAATCCGAACCGAAAATTCAATTCTTTTAAATCCCTGCGTCAACATAAACTTGAATCCTAACACACCTTTTAATTATTTTCAATCCGTGTGCCCAATCCAATGAATCCATAGCTCATCCAAAATGTCTTTTCAATCCTTCTCAATTCTTGCACGTATAACAACTTCAATCCAACTCCATCAAAATCAGTCCGAACTCGCCATTCAATAATTTTAAATCCGAATGAATCTATCCCCTTCTAAAAAATCTCTAAAGTTTTGACAGTTTTCACGTATTTTTTAACGTTTTCCGGAAATCTGAAAATGTATCAGATTTCGTCAATATTAATACTATTTGTTATTTATTATTATTATAATATTTTCAAGTTTTCGCATATGTCTCATCGTTTTCGAGATAATTAAAAATTTTTATTTTTTATTTTTGAAAATGTTTTTATTGGGCTAATTTGTGGTGGCCGAGGACCAACCCTTGTATAAAACCCTGAAAATTTTGTCAGTTTCACGTATGTCACTCGTTGCGAGATCATTCAACTTTTTTTTATAATTTTGAAAAGACTTTTGCTGGGTTTATTCATGGTGGTCGAGGACCATCACCCTTTTGAAAATCACGAAAGTTTTTTATTTTTAACGTATCTTATCGTTTTGAGATAACTCAAAACTTTTATTTTGGAAATCATTCTACTAGGCTGATTCTGGGCGCCCGAAAACCATTCCGGTCAAGAATACCCTGAAAATTTGGTCAGTTTTCGCGTATCTCTTACCGTTTTCGAGATAAATAAAAATTTTTAATATGTATCTGAATTTTTTAATCTTTCTATTGGGTTAGTTCGAGTTTGTCGAAAACAATCCTGTTCTCAAAACCCCTCAACATTTGCTTAGTTATCATGTACCTATGATAGTTTTCGATATAATTCAAAAATTTTATTATTGTTTTGAATTTTTAAAATCTCTTTATTGGTAATTAGTTTTCACGCATCTCTGACCGTTTTCGAGATAATTCAAATTTTAGATTTAAACATTTTTTTAAATCTGTTTACTGGTTTACCTCGGGGTGGCCAAAGAACCTCCTTTAGAAATGTCTGAAAATGTTTTCAGTTTTCGCGTATCTCTCACCGTTTTCAAGATAACTCAAAATTTTCATTTTTTTTAATTTTGAAAATCGTTTGCATGGGTTAGTTGGAATTGATCAAAAACAAACCCAATTTACAAAAACCTTAAAATTTACTTAGTTTTCACGTTTCGCTGACCATTTTCCAGATACAAAATTTTGATTTTTTTTCTGATATTTTGTTTACTGGTTTAGGTCGGGGGTTCGAAGGGCCATACCCCTTTAGAAACCCCTGAAAATGTTGTGAGTTTTCGCGAATGTCTCACTGTTTTCAAGATAACTCAAATTTTTTTTTTTTTTTTTTTTTTAAATCCTTCTATTCGGTTAGTTCAAGTTGGTCAACAACAAAACCCCTCTGGAAAAATGCTTAAAATTTAATTAGTTTTCACGTATCTCTGACCGTTTTCGAGATGATTCAAAATTAAATTTTTTTTAATTTCGAAAATCTGTTAAATTTTTTACGTCAGTTTTCGCGTCTGGCGCGTCTCACCGTTTTCAAAATAACTAAAAATTTTAATTTTTTTTGTTTATATTTAAAAAATCTGATTATTAGATTAGTTTGAATTGGTCAAAAACAAACCCTCTCTGTAAAATCTTTGAAATTTTGTCAGTTTTCACGTATCTGTGACCCTTTTAGAGATCATTTCAGATTTTGGATTTTTTTATAATTTTGAACATTTGTTTACTGGTTTGGGCCGAGGTGGTTGAGGACCATCCTCCTTTAGAAAACCCTGAAAATGTTGTCAGTTTTCGTTTATCTCTAACCGTTTTCAAAATACCTCAAAATTTGGATTTTGTTTTGAATTTTGAAAACACTTTCTTCCCTTTCCCCTATGTTTAGAGAAACTAACAATAAATTATAATAATTCGACTTGAACACACTTATTTGTAATCCAAATTTCAAACTATTGTATTAATTCATTATAATAATTAAGCCAGAAATGTTGACTCTTGAAATTTGCGCCTACTTGAATTATGGAGTTATCGAATCTTTTTTACATTGTCGACTTATCGAATCTTGCTTTAGATTCTCGACATCTGATTGGCTGATTCTATTGTGACTTACATTAGATGTAATTGGCTAACTGAATTTACAATAGGGTTAAGGGACTACGCATGAAGTAAGCCGAAATGCATGTACTTTTTATATACTTTTTATTTTTATAATAAATAAATAATATAATATAATAAAAGAAAAAGAAATAAAATAATATATAATAAAATATATATAGGAGAGATGAGAGCAGATGATGATTTTATTAGACTCTTAAGACAGAATAATTTGAATTTTGAAGTTCATAATTTCATGTCAAGTTTTCCGGTGAAAAAATATTAAAGTCATCTTCCCTTTTTTCTTGATCTCAGAATAAAGTACCCGGCAATACTTTGTTAGCTCTAATTGAATAATAAATTACTTTTGATCTAATTTTTCAACCTGATTATAAAAATATTCTGAAGATAACAATATTTTCATATTCCCTTTTGAAAAAATATTATAGAAAATTCAGTATAGGTCTAGAACGAGGCCTAGAATGATTTTCATATAATGGATTTCCTATATATTTTTTTCGATTATAGGAATTGTTAAAGTAAACCATTACAGAAAAATCATTATTTACGAGAATGAATAAAATTCAAAGAACTCTGTTTAACAAGGCTATAATGAAACTTAAATGCAACCAGGATATTTTTTTTATATGTACATGTATTTTGTAAAAAATAATGATAGGAATTATATTTCATTATGCATTAATTGTTAAGCAGTATATAAATGTGATTACTTCTCATAAATATCAAGATATTTATGTACTCTCATATGAGTGGTCCAAAATAAATAATTTATTTATATTTCATATTATTTATTCCTACACTGATTTTTCTATATTTTTTCGTACGGGTTCAGGTTGGACATGGACATAATATTCCTTTTTGATGAAAACTTTCGCAATAATAAGCCCCTGAAATAACGAATCAGCACTGTAAGCTTTTAATAAACACCACGATAATACGAGAATTATTGCGCATCACTTCTCTGAATATAGAAAGTCATCAGGACTCCCTGCAAACTTTTGGAGCTAGATAGTGATATCAAAATGATGATAAGGTCATCTTCGACGTCGATGACTTCACAAAGCATAAGTATAAACTATAAAGATAGGAGCCTGGTGTCTGGCAATATATATACAGTATCCCTTTCTTGGCACTTTGCTATTGTTTTTCTCGTCACACTTCAGAGATGAGAACTCCCTCAACGAGAATTGAACGACGGACTCATAAAACAGAGATCTCCCTGGAGTACGTGCCAGTTCGCTCATCGCTGTCAGTGTTCCCTCCAGTTCCCTCTGATGAGTAGCAAGCATCCGAATCTGAACATAGTGCTCCACAAACTACAAACTCAGTGATTTAGTTTTGAGAAACGTTTGACTGCTGAGTTCAAAAAAGAAGCTAGTGATTTTCAAAAGCTCGATATCGAACTTTTGGAATTTCGTGGAAAGTGGAATTTTCGTATTACTGAAAAATACGAACCGAATGAGGCTGAGAAGAAGAGGCAAAGCTCATTGCCTGGGTAAAGCAGACGAAGCTGACCTTCTCGGCGAGAAGGTCAGAAAGACGAACGCCAGGAAATATACAAGAAGACAACTTTTCGAAATACTTTTTGAAAATTGCTTCGGTTAGTTATGTTTCTTTTCAGCAATGCATAAATAGAATATAAGTTCACGAATACTCAAATTATAACCGTTAAAGAAATGATGTCTCATTAATTTCCTCCTTTTGTATTATTTTATATTATTTATTGATATTAGGTACTGATACATTTTCTATTATCTTCGGAATCAAAAATTGACCTACTACAGCGAAAAACACAAGCTAAAAAATATATATTTAGAGACTATTTAAACTTACTGAAAATACTTTCAATCCTTTTGTACAGTGCATTAATTTTAATGGTTTTAGAAAGTAAAGCAATACGTCTATGTTAGAAAAAAACACACACACACAAATGACACAGAATAAATCAATAAAATTGAATAATTAGAAAAACTTACTAGGTTTTATAAGTAAAATTTGAAACTATGACAGCTATTTAAAAATCAAAGACCTATGAATGAGCATGTCTGGACTTTACCCGGTACCCACATAAAACAAGTACAAGTATAAAGATGATATAAAACAGAACGAAAACAAAATCTCGGAAAGTGATAGCTCAGATTATTATAACTTTAAAACCCCAACATCTTAAATAATTAACTCTTGTTAAAAAAAATGATAATTGGAGACATTGGAAGCCAAATTTGATTAATTTTTATACCGTAAAAGAAAATTCTTAGTCTTAATTATTGAAGTGATAAATATGTGCTCGTTTTATATTTATATTGTGGAAGTAATTCTTACCATTTGTGATCAAATCCAAAAAATGTAAAAAATCTGAAATCACAAAACACAATTTAATTTTGAGATACTTTATTAATAAGGAAAATATTTCCAACTTTTCTAATTTTAGTATCTTTTTTAATTAAACTAGAATATCTTTCTTTGTAAAAATAAAAGATTAATTCAAATAAGTTAAACAATATTTTATTATTTCAGCCTGCAATAAAATGTCTGCAATACCACAGGGAGCATTTGCAGCACGTAAAGTGCGCCAAAATAATAATCGACTGTCTTTAACATCGAAATTGGAAAATAAAGAGGAAGGGAAAAATTATTCTTACCCCAAATCTCCGCAAGAAGGTAAAAGATTATTCAAGTTTTTATTAATGTCAATTGCACTACTACAAAATTATCTTGTTTTACTGCTCTTGATTAAATTTTATCAGTCGAGAGACTATAAATGTTATAACGAAAAAGAAAAAAACAGAACTCTTTCTTGATAATACATATTATAATTTCAAGAACAAGAATTGTCTGACTAAAATAACGTGCAATAAGTCCAATGTTACTTTCTTGCCAAATCAAAATGTACATTCATTTTTCTAATCCATTCTGAAATATATTTTGATAAATAATAAGCTAAACCAAATTTATAGAATTAATACATTATTGAAATGTTCTTTCAGGAATGGAACTGACACCGTTACAATATAACAGCAAATTGATGAACAGCATTTGGGGATTATACAATCGCTATTCAGTGCATAATTTCAAAAAAATTATTGGTGCTAACGAAGGGGTCCTTACGGCGGCTTGGGGGGTTGTTTTGCAAAACAGTCCTCCTACTACGGTCTTTGTTAACAAGGCCGCCGTAAAAAAGACTCAGGTTCTTGGAACTGAAAAATGGTGTTAAAGTTGCAGGAATGCAGAGTTAAACGTAAGAAATTTAGTTATCGAGTCTTGCATTTGTAAATAAAGTGGAAATTGTGTCTTTCAGAATATTAAAGAAAAGAAACAGTTTCCCGTTTTTATGAAAAGACTTTATGCCTAATTTATGTTTAACAAGCTTTACTCACATATATTCATGACTGAAACCTGAAGAATAAAGACTTTAAACAAAAACAGTTTCGCTTCTTTCCCCTTTTGATTAAAGTATGTATTTTTTACATTTAATTTGCATGTTCTAGAAATAATCAAGTTTCTGATACAAATTTTAACATATACATCAGCTCATTTTTGTTTCTTATTTATTTTGGATGTTATATTTACTTTGTTGTTATAATTACATCACAAGGCAACTCAATACCTTTAGTTTTATTAATTATTGACAATACAAATCTATTATTGATTTCTTTAAGAAAATTATTTACTCTTTAGTATTTTTTAAAAATGGAATCATAAGAAACATCTTTACAACAGTTTAAAAAAAAGGTTAAAAATATCAGATTATTGATTCTGTCTTCCATGTTTCCAATTGCCAAACTTCATTTGAAATAAAATAAATATACGACGTTTTTCTGATTTATTCTTGGAAAAATTTTGCAAAACTTTCTAAACAATCCAAATTTTTTTTCGAAAATTCATTACTAGTTTTATTTTAAAATAATGTAAATAACTAAAAACATCGGAAGGTCTGTCATTCCAAACAAAAGCTGAAGTTTCAAAAGTCAAAACATAATTATTCAAAATTAACAGTACAGTAAATGTTCCAATTACTGCGGTACGCATATAATTATATGCGTCATACTCACATAATAATATAATCAGAAGACCAATTCATCAATCAGTTTATACGTTGTTAACAATGTTGTACATAAAATAACATGAGTTTTCAAAATATAACCTATAAATACGCAGTAATAGGGACGCAGTAATAGATACACATCATCACTCTTATTTTATTTTAAGATATAGATTAAACATAAAGTCAATTTTCTATTATCTCATTTTTTTAACTAATATAAGATCAAGGTTAGTAAAAAAAACACAGTTTTTTGTTCATCCGCAGTAATATGTACCAGTACGTATAAGCATAGATTTTATTTAAATTTTCAATATTTTTGTATATTGCTTTATGTTTTGGTCTTTATTGTTGTTTTACATTCTCATTTCAATAAGAAGCTATTGGTTTTATGTGAAAATTTAGTTTAGCCATTTTCATCAAACGTCGACGTCTTCGGACTCACTGACTGAGAGAAAATTGATTTTACTTCGGTGTATTAGAAATAAAAAATTCGATTTTCCGGTTAAACTGTGCAAAATAAGATAAAACATTATTTAAAAAAATGTTTATCTCAAAAAGGTATATAAATGTTCTAGAAACAGTTTTTGGACATAACACATACAGCACATTAAAATGATAAAGTACGTGTGCTTTATTTTGTACTGTCCAAATCAGCAATTGCGAATCGAGGCAAAATGTTCACAAAAAATCACGTTTTGAAAATATTCTAACCAAACACGAAAGGAAAATTACAGTTTTCAAGTTTTTTACCTTCAATTTGAAAAAGTATACACGTAATAAGTGTGCATGAAGCGTAATGACCGACTGCAATACGTAAGATTTGAAAAGATGAGTACCCTAATTTAGTTCTGAAGTCGCCTAAAATAGATCTACAAATTTGCTTTAAGTACATGCTTTTCAATAAAAATACCATAGTTTTCATTTTATTCCAAATTCTGTTCAAATATAAAAAATGTATTTTTTAAAGAATACAGCGTGCAATACGTAAAAATATTAAAAAGAAAAATGTTTAAAAAACGTACAGGGCTGTAAGGATTATGCGACTTTTTCGACTTATTTGAAAAAAATTCGTCTTCTTGAAGAAAAATGCGGCTAAACGACTTTCCCCGTTTTTCTCACGAGTTCGTAACTTGTTAGTTTCAACGTTTCACTGAGACTTCCAAACTTGAAAATCAAAACGTAAAAAATGGTACCAATTTTATTGTGAACATTAGGATTTAAATAATTTCTCATTGAAGCTTTATGATTAGAAATTTTTACATTCTCATCCGGAATCCGAAAAAGCAGGTTTTATGATGGTGCCTGTTCTCGTCGTTGTTGTCAGTATCTTGGATAACTTTGCCAAGACTAATCGTATTGGATTGCGCTTCGGCACACGTATTTAGGGACCAAAATGAAAAGTCGAGATCGTTAATAAGCCTTTTTTGTTTAAAAGTATAACAATGAAAAATGTACATTAAAAACAAAGAATTTTTTCTCATCATCCAGACAGTCAGAAATAATTTGGAACGTCAACCATTTAAAATATTTTCACAACACCGACTGACTAGCGCTAGATTAGCTTGTCCAGACTAGCGTTAGACGTTAGGGTTAGACCATGCAAAAACGTTTTACTTTTACTCAGCGCCATAATAGACCGTCTAGGCGGGAAATAACATTAAAAATAAAAAATACGTTTTTTCAGAAAAACGACACAAGGTACAATAAAGTGCTTAATAACAAAATTTCTCGCCTAAATTAGATCTAAAAATTTGCTTTCGACCTTTTACAATAGGACGCGCACTTTTTAAATTATATAAACAAGGCAATGAAAATACGCCTGTTTCAATGTCAATGCACATTATAAATTGCAATAATATACATTTATTGAAATGATACATTTGCAGAGTAGTTGCAAATAAAGATTAATGCAAAATAAGGAACAAATATTAAAATAATCATGAAAAATAAAATTTATACTTTATTATGGAGAAAATGTCTCCTAAGATGCTTCTTGTTAATGTAATAAAAATTTTTGTAAACAAATGCATTATTTGGGCATTTTTCGACGGCAAAATTAGTCTTTTTCAATGTCAGTCCATTTAATTGGAAACTTCATGATAATTTCAGCAACAGTAATAATTATTTGATGAATTGTATGATTTTTTAAAACAAATTTAATAAACAAAATCATTATATGGGCATTTGTCGACAAAAAATACGTGTTTTTCAATGTCAGTCCTTCTAATTGGAAATTCCATGATAATTTTAGTAAAATTCATAATTAGTTGATAAATTGTATGATTTTTTAAAACAAAAATAAACAAATGCATTATTCGGGCATTTGTCGATAAAAAAAAAGTTTTTTTTTCAATGTGAATCCTTTTAGTTTCTTATTAATTTCATTGTTTTAATAAGGTTGCAGCTTCAGGATCAAGCAGAATTACCTTTTTCTTCCACTTTTGTCTATGACACACTATTTTTGGATCAGAAAAAATCAACGTTTTGCGCTCAAGGTCTATATTAGTGGCCTCTTTGCTACATTTCCGACTTTCCGAGAATTGAATTTTCGCATATGTCTGAAGATTTTATTGGTTGCTTCTTGAGCTTCCTCTAATCCAAAAATAGTGTATCATAGGCAAAAGTTTAGGAAAGAATGTATTCTACTTGATCCTGAAGCTGAAACCTTATCAAAACAATGAAATTAATAAGAGACTAAGACTGGAATGACATTGAAAAAAAACTATTTTTTTATCGACAAATTCCTAAATGATGTATATATTTATAAAATTTGTTTAAATAAGTAATACACATTAGCAGCTAATTATAAATGTTGAGGAAATTATTATGGAGTTCACAATTAGAAGGACTGACATTTAAAAAAATCGAATTTTTCTGTCGACAAATTCCCGAATAATTTACTTGTTTATAATATTAACAAAAATCAACTTAGAAGCCATTTTATCCATGATAATATTGTTTCCATCCAAATTTCTTGCAATATAACTTTAAAAACTTCAAAATATTGAAAATTATGGAAAAACACACTTTCAGACATCATTTGTTTCTAACCAATTTTTTTGTTTATTGTATCATGAAAAAAAAATTTCAACTAATGTTACTCTATGAATCATAGGTGATTGCAACAATTTTCCTGTTAATCATGAACACCGGGAACGTCAAATAGAAAAAATGGCCATTTTTTCGCCATATTTGTTTAGTTATAAAAATATTTAAAAACTGAATAAAGAGATTAAAAACTGAATCAAAAATCAGGCTCGTCAAATTTGAGGAAAATTGTATCTCGTTTTTCTTCTGAAATCATTACAGTGATGCCTTACAATTATTTTGACACTAACAAGAAAAAAATCGCTGGAGGGATTGTTGAATAAACTCAATTTTTTATTTTTATTTTCAGGTTATTGTGTATATTTTTGTAAAAACAACTCCAATGTGGTGCTTCCTCGGTTTAAACTCTGTCGTTTGGCATAGAAAAAAGTATCTAAATGTTAAAAATCTTTGGAACTCCGGGACCCATTAAAATTTTAGAACAATTTTGAAAAATTACAGTTTTTATTAGTTTTATGAATATTTCTCCACTTACGAGCATGCTACTTTATATTTCGAAGGAAAAATTAAAGTTAATTAAATTCCCCGCAAAACAAAAAAAAAAAGAAGATTTTATCTTATGTAGTTTAGGAGTTACAGCCATCAGAAATTATATTTTTCTAAAAAATTTCACAAAAAAAATTTTTAGTTTTAGTTTTTGTGAAATAGCATATTCCCTGTGCACCATAGACAAAAAAAGCCTTAATATAAGTTGAAGAAGACTTAATTTCAAGAAGATTAAAACACATTACAATAATATATTTTGCATACGTCCGAAGTTATAGCGTGTTGAAAAATAGCAACTTTTATGAAAGTTCGCTAAAATGTGAATTTTTTTAAAATAGCGAATTTCTACTGTACTTCGCGTTAAAAATTGCTCTTATAATAATACAAGTACATGAAATCACCCATAAACCTAAAAAACTTTAGTAATTTCTGAAATATATCCATGAAAATAAGTTTTCTTTTAAAAGTTTAAAGCGTGCTCGTAATGCATTCCTCGCCACTTGTCATAAGGATCATTTGTTATACTCGATTATAGCCTGTTTTTTGTTTTTTCAATGTGGCTGTGAAAATGTCAATGTACTATCGTTGACAGCAATATGCCGAAAGCAAAACCCCATGAAGAAAATCGCCATCAGGTTTGTCTGTTGTGCTTCAAAAAAGCGAAGAAAATGATGCTCGTGCATAGAAAGCTGAAAGAGCGCATAGAAAATATGTTTGAGTACGATGCTACAGATAACAGATTACCTCTTGTTGAGTGCGCTGATTGTAAAAGGAACTTATACCGCGTACAAGAAGCTGCAGACAAACAGCCTGAAACTACCAGTTTTTTCGGATTGACCAGCAATAGCTAATGTGCTTGTCATGTTTGCCAAATATCAGGAAACTCACAACCTGTACATTTTTCAAATTTCCCGACGCAAAATAATTTCCCCAAGCGAGAGAGCTAACTTGTCGATGTAACGAATAAAGTAATTTCAGGTAAATTAATAAGACTTATTTATCCTTTGTATATCCTTTATTTAATCTATATCCTTGATTCCTGTGCTCATTCTTTACCTATCCTAGCCATGAAGTTCTCTTTCAGATAAAGCCAATTCCTTTGAGAGTCGCTGCAGTTATTGTTTTTCTTTGATTGGACGAGGAATATCACATAAATGCAATTTTACTACACGGTTAGATAATCTGACAAAGAGCATCATGCAATCGGGTCCAAAAGTTTCAGAACACTAGTCTCATCACTGTTGAAGCGGAAAATGGAACGAAGACGAAGACTCTGTCGCTGGCTCAACAACGTGGAGGCCAGCCTCTTCTTTCTGCAGATCACTTTTTGAAAATTCAAAACAAATTTCATCTTAATCAAAATAAGGCGATTGGAATCGCTGCAGCTTTTCATGTGGCTACTAACAACTTTAAAGTTGTTGAACCATATTTGAAGAAAAAGCTGTCGGCCAAAAGCCATTGTGTAGATACTTACTTTAGCGTTAAGAATTTTGATTTTATTAATGTCAAAGCGGATAAGGTATCTGCAGCAGCCGAAATTGTTGCTTATTGCACCGATCTAGAGGGCTTGATTAAGCATGTCAAAGACAAAAGTGAAGTGTCCGAAGTTCATTATTGAAGTTTATCCAATGTACTGAAGAGAAAGAAAAATTGGAAGGTCATCGTCAAAGATATGAGCAAGGAGTTTCTTCGAAGAGATTTAAGGATTCTAGCGTCAACAAGTTGATGATACTTGCATTGGCACAATGCTCCCAGGAAAATTATTCGAATGTATCTCAGTTGTGGGCTGCAGTCAAGATTAATCACTTCGAAGGAACAATTGCGACTGACTTGAAACTCGCTAACAACATGGTGGGCATCATGTCGCACAGTAGTGTCTTTCCATGCACGTGGTGTTATGCCATGAAAGGTGAACTCGCAGAACGTGGAATAGACAGAACCATTGGAAATACACATGAAAATTATTTAGATTGGTTCTAAGCAGGGGCTGTCAAAACGCACGCAAAGAATTACAAAAATTGTATTAATCCTCTTTTCACTGCTCAGGAAGATAGAACGTTTCTCCACATCATCCCACCGCCTGAATGACACCTGATGCTTGGTGTAGTAAATACATTATTTACTCATTTATTAACTGAATTCGAAGAAGATGCTCTTCTATGAGCACAGTCATGCAATGTCCAACGCGAGATAACTCACGGAAGTCCGTCTTTTAAAGGTAATTCATGCAAGACTTTGCTGAAAAAATCATCTTGCTGCGTTCTCGGTCTCGCAAATTAGGATGCTTGAAATATGTCAAAGCTTTTGAGGCTTTCAAGGATGTTGTACACGCATGCTTTAGTGAAGTTCTCGATCCACACATTGAGAATATAATTGTAGCTTTTAGAAAAAGCTACTTAGAACTAGATATCTCTGTTACCCCAAAAGTACATGCAGTGTTCTTCCACGGACTTGATTTCTGCACAGAAATGCAGACCGGCCTCGGCTTCTTCAGCGAACCAGCGATGGAGACTGTACACTCAGATTTTGCAACTGTTTGGAGAAAATACAAAGTCTCTAGACAGCATCCCGACTACTCAGTCAGACTACAGCGGGCCCGTTGCGAGTGTAATAGCCTTCACTCTTTTTAAATGGTGTATATTTTTAATATTTTTCTGATTGTTTAGTTAAAAATTGTGTATACCCGCCGCTGTCAAAGGTTTCCCTTTTCATAGAATATTTAAATTGTTATTATTAACCATATGATAAAAATAATGTTGTTCGTTCGTAATTCATCTGCTTGTTTAATTATTGTCATGCCTGCATTATTTTCGATTCAAATTGAAATAAACTTCTGAAAGAAAACTTATTTTCATGGATATATTTAAGAAAGTATTAAAGTTTTTCAGGTTTATGAGTGATTTCTTGTACTTTTATTATTATAAGAGCAATTTTTAACGCGAAGTGCAGTAGAAATTCGCTATTTCAAAGCAAAATTTACATTTTAGCGAACTTTCATAAAAGTTGGTATTTGTCAACACGCTATAACTTCGGACGTATGTAAAATATAATATTGTAATGTGTTTTTAATTTTCTTGAAATTAAATCTTCTTCAACTTATATTGAGGCTTTTGTTGTTTACAGTGCACAGGGTAAAGATAAAATCTTTTTTTTTTAGTTTTACGGGGGATTTAATTAATTTTCATTTTTGTCTTAAGAAATTTAGAGTAGCATGCTCGGAAGTGGAGAAATATTCATAAAACTAATAAAAACTGTGACTTTTCAAACTTTTTCTAAAATTTTAATGGGTCACGGAGTACCAAAGATTTTTAACGTTTAGATACTTTTTCCCATGCCAAACTACAGAGTTTAAACCGAAGAAGCACCACATTGGAGTTATTTTTACGAAAATAATATATACACAATAACCTGAAAATCAACACAAAAAATTAAGTTTATTCAACAATCCCTCCAGCGATTTTGTTCTTGTTGGTCTCAAAATAATCATAATGCCTCACTGTAATGATTACAGAAGAAAAACGAGAGGTGCAAACCCTTTTGAGTTGAACTTAATCCAAGCCCACCGTGTTATCAGCTGTACGATATTTTGAACCAAAAAAAGTCATTTTTTCCACTGTGCGTCGGGCAGATTTGCGTACAAAAAACGTCCTAATTTCGAGTGAAACAAAAAAATAGGGTTATTTCATTATATATTAAAAATAATAGTGAAATAAAATGAGACTAACGCTTGATGCCGCAGTAATTGGGAGTTACCCTATATAGAATGAAAGAAAACAACTCGAAAGTTTTGTTTTATTTTTTGTTAACAGCAAAAACATAACCTCTAAATTATATTTTGAAATTCGCTGTACGATATATGATTATAATTAAGAAAATGAATTTAATTTTCATAACAATTTTATTTTATGTCTAATACATGATAATAAATTGAAGGAAAAATGATATTTTTTTCTTTGCAAAAAGGCAGAAAAGTATTATTATGTATATAAACCACATGTAAACATTGAATGACTTACCAGGTAATAAAGTTCCTCCGTGACTGGCGCATTAATCATAGGTGTAGAAACGAACTCAGAAACTAAAAATGTAACAAAATACGTCTATTTTTGCACTGAAATCCAAAAAATACATTAGAAACAGTCAGAAATCAGATAAAATTCGAAGCCGGCTTTGAAACCGGAAATGAAGAAGAAAAGATTTCAAGTTTCAAGATGGCGCAGCGCGCGCAGATTCGATTCTGGTAAAGAGCTTCCGCTCTAAACAACCACTTTGTTCGCGACCATTCGCGACCGGCAAAATGGACGATATAGCAGCTCGGATGCCCGATCATGTCTTAGAAGTGATATTTTCATATTTGGATCTGCACTCCATGAGAAATTGTTCTTTGGTATGCAAAAACTGGTACAGAATTCTCAATGACGAAAATAACGATGTATGGCGAATGCACTGCATCAGAAAATTAGCCCAAGAAGTTCTCAGTTCAGACTTGCTGTCATCTGTACCAACGTACAAAGCCAAATTACGAGCATTTTATCATGCCTGGAATCCAAATGATTGTTCGCGCAATGTTTACATCAAACCCAACGGATTTACTCTGCACAGGTGGGTCTCAAAATTTGCTTCATTTTTTGCTGATAAAGTCAAGGGCTGGCGCTTTCTTGAGAACACAACACCCTCACTTTTCATTGTACGGGGGAGGAAGTGTCATCAGGAGTCTTCTAATTTCGATTGGTTTTCTATGTTTTCTATTGAACAGTGGTTATTTATTATTTAGTTTCTCGCTCTTGATATTAGGATTTCCTGTATATTATTTATTATATCTGGGTTGTTCAATATTTTGTCTTGTGCTAATATAGCTAATGTTATTTTTATTTTCTCGCAGACTTAACATGTTTTAACAGCCCAATATATCAAATATTTTGTTTTGTTATTTTCGTTATTGATGTTTTCAATTAGGTGTATAATTGTTGTGGGTTTGCATATATATTTTTTACATTTATCACTAATATTATTGGGCGTAACAATGTTTTAAATGATTTATAGTTATTTTTAGAATTTTTCTGATCTTTTCTCAATTTTCTAAATAACTTTCTACTTTTTCTATATAGATTCGAAGATTTTAGATCAATGCCTCTAGAAACCGATGCAGTTTTACTTTTTTATCACAGTCGTTCTTTTTAATATTTCTCTTTCAAAAACTTTGAAAATCCGCAAAATAGGTGAAAGGCATTCCTTTTTTCACAGATGTTTCAATAATACGATTTTTGAATTTACGAACAGTCGTACAACAAAATCAGAATATATAAAAAGTAATTAACCCACACTGTTTAACAAACATAATACCAAAAACTTAAAAATTTTGTATTGTAAACATAAAAATGGTTAACCGGTACACTGTTTTATTTTTTAATATACATAAATATTCAGGATATATTGTTTTATTTTCGGTTTCTGATATATAATGTATGCATATGTATATAAAAAAATCCTGTATAAAATTCGATATAAAATACCTTTTCGGCTTGTAATAATAGGAATGACTGGTATTTTGTGTCTAATCATTTGATTCTGTCAGATGTGAAAGTGTTGAAAACCTAGTGATTCCTTTCCAAACTTATTAAAACATTGTTAACAATTTCCCGAATGAATTTGAAATAATGAGTATTTTATTAATTTTTTGAAGAGGCTTCTTCTTTTACCAATTTTATCATTTAGAATAATCTGTTGTTTACACTTGTTGTTGAAGATATTCAATAAACTCGCCTATGAATTGTGATAATTTGACCTTATCTAGAGATAAAGATGACAAATTACTAAATATTAATTCGTCTAAACGCTTTTGAGTTCAGAAAGGTTTGTTAACTCAAGAGATTTTAGAATACGTACTTGGATGCGTTTGTTTGAATATCAAAACTTCCAAGATAGAAAGTCTTTAAAGTGTAGGGATTTTTTCATGTTACAATGTATCAGAAAAGGCAATGTCTAATTTCGGCGAAATTTCGTTAAAAGTAGACACCCTCGTTATAAAACAAATTTGAAGATGAATTTGTTGATAAGTTTAATTTTTCAAAACTTCCATGCCAAATTTGAATTTAAAAGCAGCACTACGTTTTTCTCACAAACCTGAGTTGCATTTATCTATCTGCCAACAATACCCACTCGCAACTCGATAAATTGTTTACTTGATAACCTTATTCGTACGCAATATTTTAATAACTTTAACTGTTCATTAAATATACAATTTTTTCAAATCCTTTCGAACCCTCACATTCAAAAATGTTTCGGACAAACTCCTAAACGAAGTTGATATAACTTCCATAAGCTTTAGTGTTAATTTAAAAGTGTATGCGTATTTATAAAACCATTCCTGCATTTGTTTAAATAATACCGAATTACATCATAGAAATTTTATGGACAATAAAAACTCTGGAACTTTTTTTTCGCTTCCAATGTCCTGAAAAATGCAAAACGTTGAAAATGCACTAGTCTTCTCATAATACAAAAAGCTGTGCACAAAATATTTTGTAAACAAACATATATAAAATCAATTCTTTATTATTTTTTTTTATTTTTCAAGCAAATACGAATAATTTTCCAGAAATCCAGTGGCACAAAGTACAGACGCGTGTAGAGGTAAAATAGGATTTCGGCATGGAAGACATGCATGGGAAGTGATTTGGGAAGGACCTTTGGGAACAGTTGCAGTGATAGGAATAGCAACAAAAGAAGCACCCCTTTTGTGCCACGGGTACGTAGCACTTCTGGGCTCTGATGAGCACTCATGGGGCTGGAATCTCGTAGATAATCACCTATTGCACAACGGGGATGCACAAGGAAACTATCCTTTACTCAACAATGCTCCGAAGTATCAAGTAAATTATCTTTACAACATTTTACAAAGTCAAACAATAGATTTACAGGGTGTCCACTGAATCTAGGGATTCGAGAATTTTTGGAAGTTGTTATTTCTATGCTTAAACAAGCGGGATTTTTTCATTTGAACTAGGAATCCGAGATGTGCTATTTTCAACGGGTACGTGTTAAAACTATTCAAAGTTTCTAATTTTTAAAACTTTTATTTTTAAATGCTCAATTTCGAACATTTTGAATTATTCAGTTTTAAATGAATCGTTTAATTTTTTAGGCCTTAAATGTAATATTTTGCAATTTTTAATGCTTGAATTAAAATGTTTGTTTTCACTTATTTTATATTGGCCACCTTTTATTTTTACTTTTTCGCATTTGTTTTAAGTGAAAATAATTACATAATTTAAAATTTAAGGCCAAATACGATTTTTTTCTGTAGAATTTGGGGTTCATTGTTGAATGCAATTGAAGTGATTTCATATAAAGAAATAATTTTTATCGTCTATAATTATGCGTTAAAAAATTCAAAAAGTTATTGAAATTAATTTCTGGACCTCTAAATCTTATTAAAAAATTCTTTAAAAAATAGGAGACTAGGCTAACGCAACCGATTACCGAGTGGGAACCATTTTTCGAGGAAACAGTTGATTTCTTCTAACGTAAAACTTAAATGTTATTTTTTTTAGTCAAGTTATTAAATGAGTCTCAGTTAAGCTTCTAAATCATAAAAATTAAAAGTACGTGCAAAAATAGTGAAACTAGAAAGAATTTCATCTTCGACCTCGGACAATAGGATCCCCCTTGGTAATTGGTTCCGTTACCCTACTTGTACACAAAAACAAACACAATTCCGCCCTCTTGTTTTAAAAAATCGAATTTTTTTTTATTGGGCACCCTATTGTTCAGTTTTGAACATTTTAGTTTTTCATTTGCTTTTAGTGCTTTAAGTAATAAGAAGACCCGGATTTTTTAAATATTTAAGTGGCCACCCTGATTTTGTAAAGTCCATATACCTCGTCTCTTTTATAACAATAAACAAAAACTTCGTCATTCACAGGTTGGTGAAAGAATTCGAGTTATCTTAGATTGTGACGACAACACGCTCTCTTTTGAAAAAAATTACGAATTTCTAGGGGTAGCATTCAGAGGTAAAATAAAAAACATTTTCCCAAATATTTCCTGTGATTTTTACATAATATTTAACGGAATATTTTGATTTATTTTTGCAGGACTTCCGGACAAAAGATTGTATCCTTCAGTCTCAGCTGTATATGGAAATACAGAAGTTTCGATGGTGTATTTAGGGCCGCCCTTGGATGGGTAACATTGTGGAAATGGCAGAATCACAGACTTAAAAAATCACTGATCGACGCCAAGTTCACGACCTCAAATCTACGTTTAAGTAGAATTTTTACATTGAGAACGATCCGACGATTTCTCTTTCAGTGAAAAGAGAAAAAAGATTAAGGCATTGTCGTTTAAATCGACAAGTGTTTGGACGCTGATGTATATAGGCTACGACTCATGTAGATAATAAGTTTATGTTTAGTTAAAGGCTTTCAGGCCAAAAGTACTGAACTTACGTATACGGTTACTTCTCTCCAACGCCAGTTTTCGTTTTTAAGTTACTGAAAACTCGTACTCCATATGCAACGAAGCAGAACTAGTCCCAAGTCACCAAAGCAATCCGCTGATCTGCGACTTGCATTACTCCATTAGAATTTTGAGATTTATTTAATAGCGATCGTGCAATTACATTCCTAGGTGAGGTCACACCGCGTATTACTTGTGTACTTACGTGCTTAAGAATGTCGATTGTGAGAGAGATTCAAGATTGTGTGAAATTTTTGTCCGCGAAGTAAGAAAAATTCACGATTCTTGTCTCGGAAGAAGTCCCTGATTTTTAATTGCTAAGTGAGATTCCATTTCTTTAGCTTGATATTTAAAATACTCTTCCGTTTTTCCTTTTTCTTGCCGAGTATTCCGTCAAGTGTGCTTCTAGTGATTTTGCAAATACATTTTTTTATTTAAATAAAACGATGTAATGTAACTAATGTCCAGATTGTATATTACAATCTGATTAAAAAATTACCTAGAGATGGTAAGGTTTTTACGAGATATCTTATTTATGTAGAATCCATGGTAATGAAGGATTACAAATGAGGTGTTTTTAATGTACATACATTTTCCTATTATATTTATCACGTGTAGGTTTCATCGATTATTTTTTCTAAACTTTTGTACAGAATTGTGTACATAGCGATTAATATTTCTGAAATAAACTTTGTTTCATACACGATTACCTTTAATTTTATTATTCATTATTATTTCGTAAAATATCTCTGTGATCAAGGCCCATATCAAGTGTCAAGTAAGCCCATATTATTTAATGAGCTCTTTCATAGAAAGAAAATAATTTTAATGTATCGATTTATTCCAACGGAAAGTATAGTTTGGTATGCTAGCGAGCCTCCTTTCTCCACTTAATATAATTTTTTTTAAATTGAAAACATGCATGAAATATTTTTAAACTAAAAGATTCAAAATTGTGCACTTTTGGCGGCATTAGGTCATTTAATACAATAGAGTTCTGCAAAACTTAGGGCTGCGTAAAAGAGTTCTAAGATTCTAAAAAGCTTAAAGACGCACAGTAAAGTACACTGTACTTACCCTAATAGCACGGAACGTTCCCGGAACGTGTAAAATGTCCGCCGCTTGGGAACGTTCCAAACATAAATTAACGTTATTGTTATTATTATCCATAAATATCTCGTAAACCGTAAGTGATAGGTCAAAATCGATGTCAGTTTATGATACGGATATCATATTATAGGGTAGTATATGCGGTACTCAAAACTCAAAAATGACATCCATTTTTACCTATCTCTTACGGTTTACGAGATAATTGTTGTTAAAAATAACAATAATGGAAAGATCCCCTCAGGTCCCAGTGGAACGTTCCCAAGGGGCGGACATTTTACACGTTCCGGGAACGTTCCGAGGGTGCCCGCGGAACGTTCCCGGAATGTTCCGTGCTATTAGGGTAATGATGCGCAGTAGAGTTCTACGGAATTAACCCCTGCGCAGTAATGTCCCACTGTACTTAGGGGTATGTAGGTCGGATTCTTTTGATCATCGGGTTCGGTCGGGTTAACCCGAACCGAGGCTGTATTGCACGTCACTAGAAACAGTGCCCAAGATTGAATAACTTATGTAAGGTTCAATCATTGAAAATAACACAATTTTAATTCGCAAGTTGCAAACGTTACAAATGATGTAATTTTAACTGAACAGCATATAACATCAAAAATAGTTTGAATTGAAGACCTTCCTAATTTAATTATTATAAATTGTGACACTCAACAAATTTTGGCTTCAAATTTAAAGCATTAAAATTAAAAAATGTATAGTTTAACCAATTAAAATTGAACACAATTTGCAAACCGCCTCAAGAATTAAACATTCTTAATCAAATTTTCAAAACAAACGTTTTAAATTAAAACGTTTAAATACGTTACTCTTATCAAAGAACTTCTATTTCAAGAAAGCAAGTCCTAATGCAATATTTAATCACTTTTTTTATAAAAGCTGAAAGGGAAATGAGAGGGAAACTGAGTGAAAAAACTCTGCTTGAACAATAACTAAAGATAAATATTAATTGTAGAGAGATGAATAATTTAAAACTTTTAAAATAATAAAAATTCATCTCTCTACAATAGCTCACTTTATTTCTTTACATTTTCTCGTAAGATCTTTTGATTGTGGTTAAATGTTACTTTAACCAGTATAATAGTATGCATAGTGTAATACAATAAATATTTGCCATACTGACTGAGTAGCATTTCGTTAAATAACAAATAAGTTTTCGAAATTCCTACACCATATGGTTTTTATTTCAAAAATCGATCAATCCTAAAATGCTACTTCAAGTTTCGTAAAATGAAGAAGCTTCGAACATTCCACTCTCGAAGTTTTGAATGTAAGGCTCGAAAATCTAAAACCGACAATAATTTGAACACATCTAATTTTCTATAGATTAAAAAAAATCTGTTGCAATGAAATTTACCTACTTATAAAAAAATATATAAATACTAAATAACATGGACTTATCATTTTGTAAGAGAAAAATAGAGCCATAAATGCTTGATTGTTTTTTGAGAAAAATATTACCATAAACTCTTGATTATTCTTGACGCTCACATTGATGCGGAAGGTTTACCTAACTTTAAAGTTAGAGAATGACATGAGACATGAAGGTAAATAAATTATTTTAAGAAGTGGAATGAATCATAAAATCTGTCTAAGGAACTTTCCTTTAAATGCTAAATATGATAATTAATTACCATAAATATATTAAATGTCATTCATCGTTGTTCCCGTAGATCACTTCATCTAGACAATATACAAAGTCTGACCAGAATTCACAGAGTTTTATCTTTAATTTGTACAGACTATGTGGGTGACTAGGACTTATTTTCATAAAATAATGCTCTCCTAGATACATTTTTCTATTTAAAGAAAATTCCGTCGATTTCCTTTTCTTATATGTAATCTAAATTTTTCAAAATCCTTCATGGTTCCAAAAATTGATTATATGATTTAATTTAGTTCCATTCTAAATCTATTAGAAGAGTCTATCTTAAAAAAGATTCTTTTTTCATACTGTTTTTTACACCATTAAATAATTTCATATTTATACTGGTTCTTACTTTTATACAGATTTTATCTTTTAGAATTGTGTATTATTTACACACGAACGTTATCTATCTCAATTAAATGAGAAGTGATTTAATATAGCGCAGAAGCTATCAGAGTAACTTTCATTTTCTAGTCCATCTCTTCCTCGAATGGAAGATGAGTTAAAAAAATATTTTGCAGCCGAGAAAGACTAGCGGCTTCTACAATCTTGAGTATTTCGTGATTATAGATTCAGGAATCACAGAAGGCTCAACATTTATAATTCGATTTAATTACTTTAAATAAATTTTGAATTCTACTGCGACTCTGAATTAATCCACGTGTGTGCGTCCGTTTATGCAGCCATCGGAAATCGACTGAGTTCTAATTTTGTCGGGAATCGCGCCTTCTCTCGAAATCGGATGATCGAGTGTTGGTTTGATTTTCGTAGCAGGGAACTTCGTTAGAAAGAAGTTAGCTGCGAGGCAAAATACTTTGCCCAGAAGAGGACACAGTAGAGACTGGTGAGCGGTTGCCCAGAGACGATAGTATTGACCTTCGAATGGGTCCAGGAGTGCCGGACACAGCATGTGGTTCAAGTTCACTTGCACAGGCTTGAAACAAATTAATTTTAGTTTTAGACGTCGGAAATATTAGATACAAGTGCGAATTTATTATAAGTACAGGATGACCATTTGAGCCGGGAAATAACCGGGAATTTTTGGAGACCGGGAATTCTTTTAATTTTTAGGGCGCAGTCCCATGGATACATATTAGCAGAGTAGCAGATTTGCGG
>CAKNYM010049699.1:159403-176434 GCA_932195095.1 Andricus curvator
AAATATTCAACCGTGTGGCCGGAAACTGCCCATCCATTTTATAACGCAGATAAATCCCCTTAAAACCTCGCTGAAACACGAATTTTTCTGAATAATTATTAAATCATTTGTGAAAAAAAATTATAGACTGACGGAAAAGTGTGGTAGGCGTTTTCCCAACTTTTGAAAAATCCTGTGAAGTTTCTGAAATTCTATCACTAATAAACAATTCAAAAGCAAGGTTAGTGAAACATTTGCATTAATTGAAACATGAACTTATAAGACCTCGAACTTATCAAACCGATACATATATAAACTTACTACACTCATCGATTCTGTACAGGTATTTAAACACTCCCAAAATATCCTGCGAATGGTTAAAAACTGAATGAGAACCCTTCGTGAATAGATAGGAATAATAATATTATCGAAATATTTGGAGTAAGAAAAAGGCAAGTTTTGCTCCGCGGTAGAGACGAACGCAATAAAGTTCGAGGAAAAGAGCGACTCCGTTGTCGCTCTTTTCCTCCAACTTCAATTTGTTCGTCTTTACAGCGGAACGAAACTTGTCTTTTTCTAGGACGATGCCATATGGTGGAATTTAAAGCATTGTTTATATGGAGTTTCGGTAAATTATCGTTTTCAGTGCATAAGTAAATCGAGCTATCTTTTTGCTTTTCTATTCCACATGACATTTTTGTCTCAATTATTTACGATTTCACAATCCGACAGACAAAAAATTAATGTCAAAAATATAAAATTTTAATTAATAATCTTGATATATATAATTGTTTTATTTCTCTCAAATAAACATACATTTTTTAAATTGAAAGCTTTTTTTCATAATATGACTGGCTTCTGAAGCTAGTCATGAATATGTTTTAGATTCCTTTCTTTTTAGATCAGTGGAATTTTTTCAAATTTTTCTAAATTCTAAATTTTATATTTACCAAATTGTAAAAATAAATTTTAATAGATTTGTATACTCAGCAGCACACATTTGAAGGATTACATCTTTAATCAAGTAAGTTGTACTCTATTATAGATTTCTATACAATTATATTTAATAAATTTCATTGCATACATTTAATTATTTTTTGTAACCTTGGTTACACGTTATGTCAAACGCAAAATTAAATATTATTTGAGCTTTTTAAGAATCATTAAAAAATACTGGAGATTATTGGAATTCTTAAGTAAATAGAGATTTGGATTTCAAAATACTTTGTAAAAAATCAATATTATGATATGGTGATTTTTTCTATACTTTTTATATTATAGATATAAAAAGTTTAGTTTTATCAATATTTGTTTGAGAATCTAATTTATTTTCTAGGCTTTCATCTCACAGATATCCTGCTGTGCAAATTTTTCTGAATTTCATGTAAGATTTTAAAGAAATTTTTGTATATTGATATAATCAGCAGATAGAAGTTAAAAATTAGGAAAAAATGTATTACATTGATTTTAGTATTTTTATTTTATATCAAAAATTCACAATACTTTGGTGTCAATTTTTCAATAAATTATCAAGATTTACTGGTATCTCTTCTTAATTTCATTAGTTAATTTAACAAATTCATAAACTACCTAAGTTCCTATTTACTTTTCAGAATTTCAGGTTAATATTTCAAACAAAATAGAAAAATGCGTGCACAACTACAAATATCAATAGCTCTCACTACGATTGGTGCTATTACTTATGGTATCTTATATGGATATTCTGGCTTCTATAAACAGGTTATTTCTGATCATTTTATTCTTTTATGTTTGCATCGATTTAAATTTTCTTAAACTCGTTAATAACCCATTGAAACTAAATTGAATACTTTTGATTAATAATTATACAAATATATTTTAAATAAATAAAATACCTAGCTCTAAAATTATGTACCTGTTATAAAATGTTCTTGAATGGATACAAATATGTGCCAATTCATTTTTTTAATTTTTCATTTGAAGGTGGTACAATATACTCAGTCTTTGGCCTATCGAGAGACCCAGGAGTCTATCAGGGAACATAAAATTCAGGTAGCAAGAAAATATCAAAAACTTTTGTCAAGTGATAAATCAGAGGAACCAGTAGATGGAAACTGAAATAGAATATTTTCAAATTTTATGTTAATTATTTCAGACATTATTGTTTAATAAATATTTATAATAAATATTAAATAAAAAAATATAATTGAAATTGAATTATATAATGTAGAAACAAATTTAGCAGCAAAATGTATTGTCTCGTTTAATCAAAACCCCCAGATTTAAAGCATTATTTTTTTATTGAATTGAAACCAAGTGTAGGGTCAAATTTAAAGCGATAATAAATTCAGATCATTACAAATAATATACAGAATAATTGTATAAATATTGTATATCCATAAAAAATAATAATAAATTCCAGATCATTTTAAATAATATAGAGAATAATTGTATAAATATTGTACATCCATAAAAAAAGTAAATTGAATCTCATTTAATATCAACGGCTGGTTAAAATAATAATAACCGATTTCTCATTGACTTTCCAATTGTTTATTGCAGTAATATTACAACAAATACAGGAGTCTTAAACGAATAAAGAACCTCTGCGCCCTTGGCAATAATAATATTGATACTGAAGCGACTCCACGAATATGACACAGGCAGTTTAATTGCAAAATTGTATTTCATTTAATTTTACTTCAATATTTACATACGTTTACGCAAAGTTTACGGTCCACACTTGGCCGTGGATGACTTTCATTCGCTCGATTCAGTCAGTCTTATAAAGATTAATTGATTACTTACATAGCAGGACAAAGTATATCGTATCACAATTTAATTAAATTCAATGGAAAAGCCATACCGGGCAATTAGTTCCTATTCTATATCACAAGTCAAATTGATTTCGGTAGACTGTTGAATCAAGTGAATTAGGATCACCCGGAACTCCGGAGAAATCGAAGATTGGCTTAACGGAATTTTCGGGTTCAAACTCATTACTTGTGTTCACAAAATGCACAAAAAATTCATTTAAAGAAAGTCTGAACACTTCACAGAAGAAACTTCACTTCTACTGCCAATTCGTTTATTTCAAACATCAATTTAGCTAATACAAGATAAGCTATCTAATTAATTGATGACAGAAATTAATTTATTAATATGTATAATTAACAAAGAATAGATTCACAAAATTGTCGATAAAACTTCGAAGTAAATCAAAAAACGATACAAAACTTCATGAATAAACACTCGAAGGCTAAAATCTCAGGAAGGGAATGTTAGAAATTTACGCGTGTTTCAAAGATATGTCAGGCGCAGTTTCTTCTGCGAGTGCAAACGCCACTATCGCGCCAACATTCCTTCTTCTTCGTATCTGTATTTATACGGTTATACACCTTACGTATATCCATACCCTTTACATCATTGCTCGTGTTTTGAAATGCAGATAATCTATTTTGCCATTTGCATGGCAACTTTCCCTAAAAAATTCTGAATATTACTTTCAGTTTCGAAAGATTCGAAACATTTCAAGAAATTTTGCTAAGTTTACACCTTCAAAGACTATAAAAATAGTCGTACATATACATTTTCTTTTTACAAATACAGTGAAAACTGCAAAATTTTTATGCTTTTCTGAAATCCCCAGAGAATTGATGATATTTTGTTGAAATTTGATCGAATTTATAATAATGGAGTTTCAAAACACGAAGATTTCTCTTTAGGGTGTATAAATTCTCACTAGCCATCATCTCGCCAGGTACGACTAATCAGTAATCACTTCCGCTTAGCAATCCACCGACTCACGTAGATTTCTTTCGGTATTAATTAGGAGTACAAATTATAAAGTCAGCACTTCAAAAAATGTGTGCCCTTACAAAACAAATCTCAAATTATTTCTTAGCAGAGTAACGCCTTTAGGTAAAGTTGAATTTCAGACAGGAGAAACATTACTTTTAATAATAATATAAAACCTTGAAAATGGGACCCCCAGTTAGAATTACATACTGAGATAGCCACGGGCCTGTGCGCGCCTACGTCCTATCAGATAGGCTACCAATACGATTACCACTAAAATTGCCAGAACACATCCAACTGCAATTGGCACCACATCTGGAGTATCAGTCAAACAATCTTCAGCTGTAAAAAATTTAAAAAATGTATAATTAGTCCATTTGAAACCACTTGGGATTCTTTATGATTCAAATTTTAAGATAATAAAATAATCATTTCTTAACGATGCATTGCTCAGTTCCCCTTCTGTAATAACAGGGTGACCAATAAAATTTCAGAAAATTTTGTTGTCGCTTCCCGATTTTTAAAACTTTTTCCCAATCATTAAAATTTTCCCATTAAAGCCTTAAAAACTGAAGAATTGATCATTCAAGGTACTCGAAAATGAACTTTCAAATTGATGAATCTAATGTAGAAGAATTGCACATTTTAAAATACAAAATTCACGTTTGGCAAGTTTTAATTCAAATATAAAATGATGACCCACTGACGAACCTTCGATGACCTCTCATGATCTACCAATAACGATTTATAATATTTCAAATAAAAATGTTTACTCTGTTCGTATCAAGAAACAGAAAAATCAACTTGAATAGTATTTAAAATGTCAGTTTTCTTTCTTTTTTTATTATTGAAAAGATAAAGACAGTCGGAAAATGACCACGCTGAGGATAAGTGTTACATTTTTAATAAAATATACTATTGAATCAATAAACCTCCTACAAAAGCATATATTTTATCGATTCGAATGTATATACTACAGAATTTGTAGCATCACTATTGAGGCGAATAGTAATGATATAAATTCTGTAGTACATATATATATTTGAATCAGTGGAATATCTGTCTGAACGAGATTTCTTGATTCAATAGTGTATCTATTGAGAACGTAGCATTTTTTTCTCAGTTCAAAAACTAAATTATACATGAAGAACAAAAAAATTTGTCTGCGATAAGTTTTCAAATATAAAATTTTGATAAAATTATAGAAGCATGTTCGCCAAGAACTCTACATTAAAGATGTGAAAACATTAGAAAATAATTATGTGTAAGAGGGGGGGAAACCAAATAATTCTTATTCAGTTTTCCATCTCATAAATTTTAAAATTGCATATTTTTTTACAAAATTACGAAAATATAATGAGGACTTTTTCAGGCCTGTTAAATATTTTCAATACACCAGGGTCTCACTATTTTAACGCGCGATCGCACGCGTTATATGAATTCCTAGAATTGCTGGTCCACGCAGTTTCTCAGGGGGCAGGGCGAGATACTAGACGTTTCCGGCTCCGCCTCTGGACGGACGCATGCACTATACTACTCAGTCAAGTAGATTGCGCAATATTATGGAAACGGTTCAGGCGACCCTGACTGTTTACGTTTCGCTGTACGCGCTATATGAACAAGACTATTTTCAGGCAACCCCCGAGATTGTTCATCTATCGAGACTCTGGTGTATATGTGTTCTTTCATATTTCAAAACGTCGAAAAATTTTCGCACTGAAATTTAAGAATTTATGAAAATATGAAAATGACAACTGGCTAAACAAAATTATTTCTATACTACATGATAGAAAATTTAGTCCAAATTATAGAAGTATATGATCATTATTTACAATGTTACAATCAGGCGTCCGTATGGAAAGGGCCCTCATGGCCGGGATGAAGTTACGTATAGGATCATATAGGCAGATAAATTCCCGGCATTGAAGCTTCCGGCGGGCGCGAGGCCGCACTGCGTGCGGCCCAACCAGAATTGTTTGAATTTCGGTGGGAAGAAAAGGGGTAAATGCCTTGAGGGCAAGATTTAATCCTAGTTCACACTATTTCTAGCTAGATTCGCATGCAGAGGACTCGCCAAACAAATTTCTGTCAGTCGCATTCCGTTTGTCAAAGTCAGCAGTCGAGATCCGCCGCACGGAGTATAGCGCGCGCCCGGTCTCGCGCCTAACTCCACCGCACGTAATGAGGTGCGCGTTTATGTTAAATGTTAAGTGTTTATTGCGGTTCCAATGTTTCCAAATAAATTGTGATTTATTCAGAATAATGTTTTTCTTCGAAATAATCCCTTGACAGATGAACAAAACGCGCCTTTTGTCTGAATAAATCGATTTTTTTATCAGCCGCACGGAGTACGGCGCGCGCCCGCTCGTGTGACTCCAAAAAGCGCGCCCGCCGGAAGGTGAAGCCTAAGACGAACCCTTGAGGTTGAAAAGCGAGTCGACGGGGCATTTTTGAAGTTGGATCTTCGAAAAATAGCTTTTCGAGAAAAACGTATCCTAAGTTGGCGAGCGCCATAAGCGCAAGTGTTATACTTTTTCTTCGAACATGAAATATCATTAAACTGATTGGGTGCCTCTATGAAAACCTTAATCCAAAAATTACATTTTACGCTTTAAATTTAACAATTCCCAACTCAATGGGTTTAAAATGATACAATTGCTACCTCATAGAGATAGTTTTTTCTGTTATTGAGAACGTTTTTCGATTTTCTTCAGACTGCGGTAAATTTCAGTACTAGAGGACCTTATTGTAGGTGCAAAACCATAAGCCACCATATTGCATGGTTACCGTGATATGTGGGGTGGTATTTGGTACACTTTGGTGTACAGACCATTTTTAAATGAAATGTTTTTTTGTCAAAACCAAACCAAATAAAATTGGTAAATAACGGATTCGAACAGTATATCAGTAATAACAGTAACGACGAAAATATGCAAACTTCATGGAAATTTCAAGGTACATCTTTTTTTTTGTGCAAAAAAGTTGTACCTTTTACCGTATCTGAACAAAATCCAAAAAACTGGATTGTTTTAAAATTGCTTGGTTTTGTTACTGAAAAAAGTTACTCATTTTTTTGGCAAGCAGTTTCAAGATAGTGTTATACAATTGTCAATCATTAGGATATAATAAGGTTTTCTGAAAAGTATTACTGAGAACCCCGGATTTTCGGTTCAGTCAGACTCAAAATTCCCTGGATAAACGAAACAATGGAAAATTGTCTAGCATTGTTTTTAATGTGCTTGAGGTTGATTGATTGAATATATGACAAAAAATGTACTTGAAAAATTAGAAATTTTTAATGATTTTTATCAGTGTTGACAGAAATAGCATCAAATTGTTTTAATGAAGGGGTGATACAGTAAAGTCTCCCCTATTTCTGCGGACTTCAAACATAAGGATTCTATATTTTCAAGGCTGGAGGGGCCCCCACCTCTACCGCGACCCTCAAGTTATTTTTATCAAGTGACGTTCATTGGCTGCCCCGGTCTTGTATCGATGCGCCACCTGTAAGCAACTTTTTCAACTGTGCATGTGCCGAAAAGCGCGGGTTGATTTGAAATCAAGAAATACTATCACTAATAATACAGATAAATACAACCGACATTCCTAGAACTGCTGGCCCAGGCAGTTTCTCAGCTCAAGGGGCGAGAAACGGTTGCGATTCTCGCCTCGGAAGGGCCTCAGTGCGCGAGTACTCAGTCGAGTATATTGCGCAATATCATGTATTCCAATTGGAAGCTGTTCAGACGGTCCCGACTTATTGCGCAGTTGAAAAAGTCGCGGTCCGTTAGCCAGTGTTTTTGTTGACGTACGACGTGAAAAATATAAAATTTCTGGGAAATAGTACAATTTGCCAACTAAAAATCAATATAATAGAATCAAAAAACGACTCAAATATTTCGCGGAATAGTGAACTTTGCAGCATGACGTCGCGGCTATTCTATAGGATAGTTGGAGATTTCTTGAAGGTTAGCAGTTCTTGACATAGGAGTGCAGACAACTTTTTGGAGAAAATATTCTAAACGTAAAAGTAAGTTATAAAGGTCTGAATATTAATAGCTTTCAAGTGTAGAATGCTAGGATAGGTGAAAATGTCAGCCGTCAGGAAGATGAGACTGCAACTACATACGACTTTATGGAGAAAATGTTCTAAACGTAAATGTAAGTGATAAAGTTCTGAATAGTACTATTGTTCAAGTGTTTCGCGAAATGCTTCCTTACAGGGCTCGGAACTGTATAATATAATTTTAAACGATTACTTGTAAAGAGTTTTCAGGCTTGCATTTTTCAAACTTGGACGCATCCGAGTTGAAACTGTACACATTTAAACGGTTGTATTTAAAAACTGCAGGTGTCTATTACAGGGTCAGTCAAATAAAAATTTTAATTAAATTTAAAAATTTCACAATGATCTACATTGAAATGACTGTTTATTATACATACCTTGGCCGAAATTAATGGTTTTATCAGATCTAAATGCTTGGAATTGTACGTTGCTCAATTGAATGGTTCCTACTGTCACATTGCCTTCATTGGTCAAATCCAACTTAGGCGGATTGGCACAACGATAAGAGTTGCTCAATTTCGTATTGAACTCGTCCCTCATGTGCACATACTTCAACGTCTTGTCTGAAAAAAATAAATACCATTATTTAATGATATAATTTATCACTTTTAATTGATTAATATTTTTATTTATTTATTTACTAGACGTAGAGTTATAGTTTGGCAACTCCTGTGGCAAAATAACGAGTTCCAGGTGGTGAAGAGTGTATTGCTTGGTCGAATTATTCTTAACGAAATGGATGGTGAGGGAATCATTATTGGATCCCAAAGTTGAATTCCATGAAAGAGTGAGGATTTGTTCCATTGGATTGCAGCTTCCATTAACAGCTATGCTCTTCGCAGGGACATTGAGTTTTTGCGAAGAAGTTTTATTCTGCAAAATAATGAACATAAGTTAAACTAGAAATTTATTTTATCTTCAGTATACTTTAGTGTAGAATGAGCACCGCTGTTCTTATAAAAATAAGTTAAGAAGCAATAGTTTTACTCTTCTATCAGGAAATGAGGAATTATTATAATAAATTAGAGTTAGTTTGATCATAAGAGATTTGCTTAACAAAGAAAATGATTTGAAGGGTCACTAGGCATAAGGGCGTAAGTGCCAAAACCCGAAAAACGCCGGACCTGGTACAAAAAATGCTGTATAACTTTTTAATATTTTAATTAAAAAACAATTTAGAGCTATTACTTAGCTATATAGAATCTTGAAATGGACTATTGAAAGAAGCAACCACCTCAAAAAAAAACCCTTGTCAAAGGTACGGTGCGTCCCCACAAACAAAAATACTGACACACAAAGAGTAGTATTGCTTTTTCATCTTTAAAACAAAACAAGAAATTCCTTAAAGCTATTACTTAGCACTATTCATTAGTGAAAAGAACAGACGAGAAGATGTAATCACTTTAAGATATCAATTTAGATACCATAAACAGCATAGAAAGAAGGCTTTAGAGTTTAGACTGTTAAAAAGATTCATATGCATCCGTGGCCAAATATAATATGCTATAATTTCAGGAATTAAAAAAAATTAAATACTTGGATGTCACTGCAGTTAGCAACATTTATAAAGAAAAATATAAAACTCTTTAAAATTACTCAAATCAATTTTATCTTGTTCAACTCAACATCCGAATCGTAGAAGGGCACATAAAGTCTGATCGCTGGTGTCGGTCATAGGCATTTTTAAAAACATTTTTTTATTTTAATTTTTCAAACATACATTCTTATCGTAAAGATTGCGTATCTTTTTTTCCTTTTGAAAAAGTTGTTGCTTTCTTCGTTTTTGAGATAATGGTAATAAACACGAATTTTTCAAAATGAAAAAACTCCATCTTTTTTCACTTGCTCTAATTGTCTAAATCACAGAATATCGGAAATTTTTACTTCAAATTTGGAGGAATTATGATTCATGGTATACTATGAGTGGCAGAGAAGCTGAAATTTATCTGGTTTGTTATGGAAAATTATTAATAATGTTTTTCTGGGCAAGTACACGAAAAAGGTTCCAATATTTTAATTTGCAAAGTCTATCGACGTAAGTTTAGGTAATCAAAAACTTCCAGTGGATGAAATATTCATCAGAATCTGTAGAAATTTTCGGTAAAGTTTCACTTCAATTTTAAAAATTGTTAATGAACTATGAATGTTTTATTGTTCCGAGAAGCGCCGCGAGCACACAACTCACTGTCATATTGTAAGCAATTTTTCGGGGATTTCCTGGAATGTTTGGGAAGCTATTTCGGAAGTTATCCCTAACATTTCGTAGGAAAAACGGAAAAAATTTGATAATTTACTTAAAAGTTAGGGATTTTTTCCTAACAAAGGTCAGGGAAAATTCCGTAAAAGTTAGGAAATTTAAATAAAGTTAGGGAACTTCTCGTACCACACAGGAGCGGAAATTTCACAAAAGTTCGGAAATTCCCTTAAAGTTACGGTATTTTCCCTAAAATACTGTATGAAAAATTTCGAAAAAATTGAGGAATCCATCGAAAAGTTCGGGAACTTATTAAAAAAATTAATTTGATGTTTAACATGTATTAAAAAGACAACTTGACGTCCATGCTTATATACCTACAAAATTAAAATTTATTTCCATGATTAGTCGACAACTGTTTACTTTTACTGTCAGCCACCTAGCGGTTACTTGCCCTTATTAATTTGTTTCCAAAACTTTTAGAAAAAAATCCCAAAAGTTGTGAATATTTTCCGAAAAATGGAAAAAACCATTTTGCAAAACCTTCAAGTATACCGGACGCTGCTGCTATACAAATATAGATATGGTAACAAAAATATTAATAGAGGCCACAGAATAGAGGTTATATAGTATTTTAGAACTTAATTTTGCTAACTAAACCAAATGTTTTGAATGAAAAGTTTGCTGGGTCAACTAAATACTTTGTTCCCATATAATAACCATTTTCTATGGATGAATAAACAGATACTTTGCTGATTCAAACATATATCTTTCGGGCCCTACGTATAATTCTCAACAATAATTTTATTTCTAATTAATGTAATAATAAATTAATGGTGGCAGTACAGAAATAGATAACCTTTCCGAAAATGGGCTTATTGTATAACAAATTAAAAAAAAATCAAATACATGTTATGTTAAATGCTTTTGTTCAAATTCTCACTTTTTAATATACATAGTAATTTAAAAAAATGTTAGTTTAAAGATGAGCTCAAATTTTATCTTTTGGTATCAAATATTTATTATTCTTATTTAGCACCCTCTACCTCAGGAGCAAGTTTTCTGTGTGTAAAAAATTGAACATTCGATTTTTAATCTGAATTGGCTAGCTTTTTTAAATCAAGTCTTTTTCATCCGAATTCAGAATCTCAATATTTCGAGAGTAAACTTTAATTTCGACTGAAACTGATGATTTTATCATTTTTATCGCAATCCGCAGCCGAGCCTGTTCCAATTTCTGGTCAATGTTACTTTGAGATTGTCAACTGACACATCTATTTGCTCGAAACTGGATAACTTTTTCTAATCAAATTTGTACGGTTTTGAATCAGCAAGTTAAGCCATGAGCACTTGATTCATCTCAGAAGTGGTTTTTTTTTCGTAGCGTGTAAAATTGTCAAAAATAATTTTACTTTCACTTAATGTAAAAATAAATCTGAATACAAGAAATATCTGAAGAGAAGAAAAATATACCAAATTTTTACGAAAAATAATGTTACTTATATTTACGGTAGTCCTACGGTAGAAAATAAATAATAATAAAAATAAAAAAGAATTATTCTCGATTTTTTCGGGAGTAGTTCCGACTTGTTCAGAATTTTTTCCGAAAATTAAGAAAAATTACTTATTTTTTCGGAAAAAGTATTTTTTCTAACAAAATTTCGGAATATTCGATGCCGAAGGATAGGGAGAATTCTCGAAATTTTTACAGTGGCAGCTTGTAGCTGAGTAGGCACGACCATCTAGGAAAGTGAGAAAATTTTATTTTTCAACATGATTGTGTTTAAATTAAATGATTATTAGTTATATTATTAGCAATAATGATCATACAAATTTGTGTGAAGGTTAGAATTTATTTTCATTACAATTTTGTTCACAAAAATAAAGGGTTAAAGCTAAATTACACTGAAAATGGTATGCCTTATCTTATTAGCGCTAAAGCAAAATCGTTCTTTAATGATTTTTTTTTGCTGAAGATTAAGCATATAGTGTTTATATTCTTTCGAATAAAGTTAATTCCGATTAGTAATCATAAATTCGATACAATATATTAAAGATCTCATGTATACAGTTTTTTAATTAAGGTGTAGAATTATAATAAGAATACAATATTTAGTGTAATTAGGCTTCAACTCTTTATTTTTGTATACAAATTTTGCAATGAAAATAAGTTATAACTTCTATAGAAATTTGTATGATCATTATTCTTAATGTAACTAATAATCACTTAATTCAAAACAAATTCATGTTGAAAAATAAAATTTTCCAACTTTCCTAGGTGGCCGTGGCTACACAGCTAAAATCTGCCACTGAGTTTTGTGCTCGCGACAATAAAACACTCGTAGTTCATTAACACTTTTTCAAATGAAAGTGAAACTTTACAGAAAACTTCTACAGATTCTAATGAACATTTCATCCCCTGAAAGTGTTTGATTGTCTAAACTTACGCCGATAGACTTTGCAAATGAAAATACTGGAACCTTTTCGGTTTACTCAGAAAAACATTATTAAGAATTTTTCATAACAAAACAGATAAATTTAGGGTTCTGTACCTCTCAAAATATACCTTGAAACATTATTTCTCGAAATTTGAAGACCAAATTTCAAATATTCTGTGATTTAGACCGAGATGAAGTGAAAAGATTGAGTTTTTTCATTTTGAAAAATTCGTGCTTATTGCCATTACTTCGAAAACGAAGAAAGCTACGAGCACAACTTTTTTCAAAGGAAGAAAAAGAAGCGAAATCATATTTACGAGAAGACTATCTTTAAAAAATTAACATTCACAAATGTTTTCAAAAATGTCGAGAGGCCTTCCCACCACCAGCGATCAGACTTTGTATGCCCTTCTAGAATCCGGCAGTTCAATTATCGTTAAAATAATGTTTTAATGCTTTTAGATGGTAATAACTCACTATAACGTCATATTTACTATTTTAATTGAATAAGCTATATTTGATATTCGGAAAAAATTCGAACTTTCCACTAAACGCTCGGTACTCGGATTTTCTTTAATTAGTTACTTTTATTTGATGCCGCGGCATAAAAAAATTATTTATCCCAATATCATTATCGGAAGACTGCCTTTTTCCACCCACGCACTCTGAAATATAGACATATATGAAAATTAGGAAAAAATTATAACTTTCCTCTAAAATTCCGGTTCACAAATTTACTTTCACTAATTACTTGTGATTTAATGTCCAATATGACGTAATCATGAATTATTACCATGTAAGACCATATATTGCATAATTCGTTCAATAATAATTAAACAAACAAAACAATTGATTTCAGTAATTATTAAAAATCTTATATTTTCGTTGATAAACGTTGCGAACTTCATTGACAAATACTCAGTGATTTAATTTAAAATAAAAATTACTGATAAGCTTTCGTGAATTTTACTGTGGAGATTTCGATGCTTATCATGCAGAACAAGCTATCTTTTGTCTTTTTATTGATCTACTTCTTTAAATTTTGAATATCATAATTGGAAGTGTTTTATCTCTCGTCCAATACCAGCGAGTACATCCGGCGACATTTTTAAACAATCATACTTTCGACAACACTCAAGAGTCTGATACAATGTTGTGTGCAAATATGGAAAACCCAAATGTTGAATATTTCAACAAATACAATATGATGAAAGAAATTAAAATAATAAACTATATACAATTTGCAATGATTTAAAAAAAAACTATAAAAGACTTTTAAGAGTTTACCAGATTCCACCTTTTTTATGATTCACAAAAGAAGCCTACAATGTCAAAGTATAAATAAATGCCCATCTAATCAAACGATTTTATTTAATTATAGATTTATTTTAACATTCTTTTATTTAAAGTGAATAAATAAGGCGAAAAACTAAAAAAAGATGTTTGAAAATATTTTAATTTCTGGTGATCTCACAAGAAAGTTATTAGAAAAAGTTATGGAGAATGGAGATATAAATTTGAAGAACAAAAATGTAATGTATATTAAGTAATATTTCCATACTATAACCACCTTTTTCAAAAATAAAACTATCCTAATTCAATTTAAGACTATAGTAAAAATTAAATTTTAGAAATCAAAGATTACTTTAATTTAAATTTTTGAGAAGAAATATAAAATATAAATATAATGTTTCTTTTTTCTACTATCTTCTGTTTTAGCAACTTCTCCTTTTACCTTTAGAAAAGTGACAAAAAGTCACTTGAGTGACCGGCCTAATGATATTTCGCAAAAATTACAGAGTAAAATAAATTAATAAGGAGGAACATGCGCAACTTCGGTATCATAATATGTAATATCTGGGAAAACGTTGTAAATGTGTTCTTATCAAATACAAAAAAGAGTTGAGAAGATTACTAATTTTCTGAGTATTTCATAACACTACATATATTTCGCTTCTAATTGCAAATTTATATTAAATTTTTAAAAAGAGAACACATTTTCTCATTGTACCAACAGCAAATTTCACCACCAGAAAGTCATAATAATTATGCACTAAAACATTTCCAAAATATCTTTTTACTTCTATAAATTCAATATTAAATATGATTACTGAAGTTTTTATTGACATAGTTCAGAAGCCAGTAACGATTATGTATGCACTAATAGTGCCTCGCAGTAACTTTGGTGCAAAAAGTCCGCAAGAGTCCCCTGGTTATGAATATCAAGGGTACCTTTTCGAAATCTAGTGCAACAATTGTTTAAACAATTTTTTTAAACAATTACGTCAGCATTGAAGACAACAATTTTCTAAGTTTATGTTCGAAAAGTTCATGAAAAAACAAAATTTTTATGTATTTTTACATTTTTCATACAACGAACTGGATTTCAAGTTAGAGCGTTATAAACAATTGAATTTTCACTGAAATTGATATATTTGTAGCTGAATATCTCGGCGCTTATTGGATCGACAAATTTCAACAACAAAAAATGAAAAACATTTCTCAGGAGTTGATCCACAAAGAAAAAATAAATTTTCTGACGGAGCTGAAACTTTTGCTAATACGTAAGTGTTAAAATTATTTACAAAGTCGATGCTATAAATTTTGTGAAAATCTTGAGGAAATCACGCTGTTTGCACTTTTTTCACTTTGCAAAAATCTAAATCTTTTTTTTTTGCAATAACAATTTTTATAAACAAATACGTATTTTTGATATAGCTTTCTTTTTAAACGTGTTTCTCAAATTAGGTGAAAAAGAAAAACATTGCCTTTTATAGATTTTCTTTTATTTCAAAGCATTTGTTGACTATGGCCTTATAAACAATTATTTACAAAATAATCTTTCTCTCTGTTACCACTCTGAAAAATCGTTCTTTTCTTAATAACAATTGTTATCAACAAAAATATAGGTTTAACTAACTTGCTCCGTTTATTCGCGTTTCTTAAATCAGACACGAAGAAAAACTTTTATCACCCTTATACTTGCTCTTAATTCAAACCATTTGTTAATTATGGCCTTAAAAACAATTAATTCCAAAACAATATTTGTTCTGTGCCAGCTGCAATTCTACAGTTAAGATTTTCGATTTTCTTTTTAATTAATTATCTGTCAGGTTCCTGATACTATTTCTATCTATTATCACTCTGAAAACTTCGTTCATTTTTTAATAACAAGTAACAATAACAGGTAACACCTTATATCAGTACTAACATTTGATCCGATTAAAACTCAATAAAACTTCTTTTTTTTTGATAATAAATTTTTATATTAATGGTTCTTTTGGGCTTTTTCTTAACATATGTAACAGAAAAGGTATTGGTGTTGCAGTTTTGAGAACAGACGTAAGCGAACAAAATACAGTCGCAAACACATGCTTTAGTTGACAGTGACCTCTGGTGTACCGATGTAAGGCTTTACAGCAAAAGATTTTTCTTGCGTTAAAGCAAAAACAAAAAATATTAAAAAACAACATTGTTAAATGCAGGTTTTTTTTTAATAACACTTGTTATTAAAAAATGAACGAAGTTGTAAGAGTGGTAACAAAGAGAAATATTATTAGGAAGCTAACAGATAATTAAATAAAAATAAAATCGAAAAACTTAACTGTAAAATTGTAGCTGGCACATAACAAAGATTATTTTGCAATTAATTGTTTTTAAGACCGTAATTAGCAAATGCTTTGAGTTTAGAGCAAATGTAAGAGAGATAAAAGTTTTTCTTTGTGCCTGGTTCAAGAAACGCGAATAAAAGGATCAGGTTCGTTAAACCTATATTTTTATTGATAACAATTGTTATTAACCAAAGAACGATTTTTTCAGAGTGGTATCAGAGATAAATATTATTAGGAAGCTAACCGATAAATAAATAAAAATACAATTGAAAATCTTAACTGTACAATTGCAGCTGGCACAGACCAAAGATAAAAAGAATATTAATAAGAGAAAAAGTTTTTCTTTTCCATCTAATTTGAGAAACATGTTTGAAAACAAAAGCTATATCAAAAATACGTATTTGTTTATAAAAATTGTTATTACAAAAAAAAACGATTTATATTTTTACAAAGTAAAAAAAGTATTGGCAATCAGCGTGATTTCCTGAAGATTAAAAAAAAGTTATAGCATCGACTTTGTAAATAAAGTGTTTTACATACTAAGAAGTACACAAAATTCAACAGGTAGTTGTTAAAAAAGTAACAGTTTTAACACTTATATACTTCACTTTACACAACATACTTTAACACTCATATATTAACAAAAGTTTTAGCTCCGTCGGAAAATTTCTTTTTTCTTCGTGGAGCAAGTGTCCTGAGAAATGATTTATACTTTTTTTTATCGAAATTCCTCGGTCTAATAGGTGCCGAGATATATAGCCGCAAATATGTCAATTTTAATGCAAATGTAATTGTTTATAACGCTCTAACTTAAAAACGGTTCATTGTATGAAAAATTTGGACATAAAAAGTTTTGTTTTTCATGAACTTTTCGAAAATTATTTTAAAAAATTATTTTCATCATAACGTAATTGTTTTCAAAGGACCCCGCACCAAATGTACAGAAAAAAGCCTTATGATAAAAAA
>CAKNYM010049699.1:177793-206292 GCA_932195095.1 Andricus curvator
TGGAGTTGTAGATGATGTGGGGGTGGTTGGAGTTGTAGATGTTGTGGGGGTGGTTGAAGGTGTAGGAGGTGCTGTCGACGAAGGTAAGGGCTCAGGTGCTGTTATATTAGTCGCAGGAGTTGGAATACTCGGTACTCGTGCATTTGTACTGCCTGCATCTCCAGCTGCTAAAAGAAATAGATGATATAATTAGTAATAACTGAATGTTTATAGATTGACAATCAATTTGACCTTATCTTAAATTCAATCATTAGCTCACATTCTATTTGATATAATTTGTTTGAAAAACCACAAACTCAGTCATTAAAAAAACTTTATAAGGAGACACGGTGTTATTTATAGCAATACTCATTTTTGAAGAACTAAAAATTACTGTTAAAAGCCTGTAAAGTCATTTTGGCTTCATTCGTGGGCCGAGATCATTATTAGTGTGATTACTTTTCATCTTAAATTTTCAAACAGAATTTATCAGGATTCAAAGGCTTGCTCAGATTTATTTATAGAATTGTGCACGCACACGTCTTTGTGAGTAACTGATAAAGGACTCGGGATATTAAATAACCTACTTTCATACGTTATATGTGGTGGCTCTACAAAATGCGAATCAACATTCTTTAACTCCTCCAATGACTAACGTTTAGGATTCACGTTTCACATTGTCGCTATTTTTAATAAACAATAAAAAATTTAAAATTTTCTGAGAAGGGCCAACTAGTTCTGTGAATTATTCTTTAATTCCAACGGGTCAGAAATCCCCTGAAATACAAATTAGACCATTCATTTATTTTATAATTTTCACGAGCTTAGAATTTAGATTCCAAAAGTGCACTCGAAATCAAAAATTGTACATCTCACAGAACAAATAAAATATATTCTCTTCTAAAGATTCAAAGTAATCTGTCAAACAATCACAAAATCCAATATATATTTAATTTATTGTACTGTATAATCATTCTCGTGCTGAATGTGATGAACATAGTATGAGTGAATATTTCCCTTAGATTCTGCTAAAAATTACATCACCAACGTCCACCAGTCATAGATCAAGTTTGCAATTATCCTATTTTTCTTCAGTTCCATTGACAAAATGCAATATATATATTGGTATATGGACACCCACACTTGGAAACATTCGTGGCCTTTTGATAATTAATTATAATTTATGTTTTTGTAGCAAAGACCTTGATTATCTCATTTTGAAAGTAATATATTAAGTTTAGATTTTCTTTCGTATTAGGATTAATCATTAACCATTTGTATATTTTTTTATTAGTCAAAAGTAATATTTCAAACATTAAAGACTGTAAGAGAAATAATTAATTTAAAGGAATAGAATAATAAAGTGATAAAAGCATAGTTAAATTACATTTTTGTTCTGAATCTGTGTAATTATTTCCTTATAACGTCACTCTAGCTATCAACGTTATTATCAAAAAATCGTTACAGTTCCTGCTGTTTCTGGGTGATTGCACCACAACATAAAAGGACATGAGGGGAAGAGCGAGGGGAAGCGCTTTTTTTACTAGAATATATGTTGTAAATACAGAAAATCGAGCAGTCACAGAAAAAGGAATAAATAAAAGTAAACTACTATCTTTTCAAACAATGTGGAAACATACGAAGAATCGCACAAGCACAGGATTTATGTTCTTTATCTTGTGAAGTCTTATCTAATATTGACGCAAGCCTTCTGTCCACTACATTTTTATACAAAGTAAAGAATAGGCCCTCAGTTGTGAATTTTTTAGTCCGATTTTTATTAAATAAATATAAAAATTTGTTAAATGAAAAAAGATAAAGAATCATTTCAAAAATGATAGAGAAAATTACAAGAAATTAATTACTGAATCCGAAGGCAGATTGCTTTTATCATAAATTGCATATTTTACGACGTTAATACTTTTATCATTTACATTAATCAATAGTCATTAGTATAGTAACAAACGAAAAAGCTTAAACGTTTCAATTGAAAATGATTTAATTCACTTCTTAAATAAATACAGATATTTACGTAATATAATGTTAACTTCTGGTAAATTATAAATTTTTAAACCTGACATTGTCTAATGATTGGGAATTTTTGAAATTAAAATTATTCGAATAAGAATTTATTCAATTAAAAATTGTCCAATTTAAAAAACTTTTAATTTGAAACTGTCCAATTTTTAGTATTCCCATACAAAAAATTTTACTTTGAACTTTAAAATTTTTAATAATTCTATTTGAAACGTTTTTCAATTACAGTATTACACTTTTACAACAATTACTACGGCTTCCAATTTAAAATAAAATGATAGAACTTTTATGAATTCTCTGTTTAATTTCAAATCCTTTCAATCAAAGGTTATTCTTTGAGAACTTTTCATTCAGAATTGTTAAATGTCAAATTATGCAATTTGAATGGATAAAACTTTACATTGATCAACTGTAAGACCTTCGATTTCAGATTATAAGTTTTTAGAGGATTTGAAGTTATGCCAATTTCGAATATTAGACATTTTTAATTTGAAAGTTTTTCAATTTAAAACTGTAGATGAAGTCATTTCCAATCGGGCAGGCTGTGTATGCTCAAATCACAGAAATGTTTCTGCAAGAAATAGGTTGTTTTTCAAAGGATTTTAGACGGCACGTATTTCACCGATTTGATGACTTTTTTTTTGGACAAAGCCAAAAGTGTATGAACTTTTAAGACTAGTGACACCGTTTTTCAAGAATTTATCGTTTTTTTAAAAAGTGTTTCAGTATCTAAAACAATAGATGTTTAACAGGTTATTTTTGATTCTGATAGATCCTTTCATTCTTTCTGAAATAATTGAAATCTTTGGAAATATTTGTGAAATTATTGAAATCTTGGGAAATCATTGAAATCTATCCTAATCTTTTGCGAAATATTTGGAATCTTTTAAACTTATAGGAAATCATTGAAATCTGTGGAAATCTGCGAAATATTTGCGAAAATATTGAAATATTTTGAATCTATCCGAAGTCTCTCCTAAACTTTTGAAATCTTTGGGATATTTTTGTGCATGTGCAGTCTTTGAAATCTTTGTGAAGTAATTGAAAGTCTTTGTGAAATCTTTTAAATCTATCCGAAATCTTTGCAAAATATTTGAAATCTTTGTGAAATCTTTCTGAAAGCTTAGGAAGTCTTTGCGAAATATTAAAAATATTTGGTAACATTTGTGAAATTATTGAAATCTTTCCGAAGTCTTTGCTAAACTTTTGAAATCTTTGGGATATATTTGTGAATTGTACACTCTTTGAAATCTTTAGAAGTAATTGAAGTCTTTGTGAAATCTTTTTAATCTATCCGAAATCTTTGCGAAATATTTTAAATCTTTGGGTAATCATTGAAATCTTTGTGAAATCTTTATGAAATCTTCGGAAGTCTTTGCGAAATATTAAAAATATTTGGTAACATTTGTGAAATTATTGAAATCTTTGTAAAAATCTTTGGAAAATCACCTTTCTAATCTATCCGAAATCTTTGTGAAATCTTTGGGAATTCATTAAAATCTTTGTGCATTCTTTGAAATCTATTGGAAAATTTCGTGAAATAATTAAAGTCTTTATGACATCTTTCGAATCTATCCAAATCTTTGAAAAATATTTGAAATCTTTGTGAAATATTTCAAATCTCCGAGAAATCATTGAAATCTTTGTGAGATCTTTGTAAAATATTTCTGAAATCTTTACGAAATATTTGAAATATTTTTTAAATATCTGTGAAATTATTGAAATCTTTGGGAAATCATTGAAGTCTTTGTAAAACCTTTTAAATCTTTTCGAAATCTTTGCACAACCTTTGACATCTTTGTGAGATCTTTGGGAAATCATTGAAATCTTTGTGCAATCTTTGAAAGCTTTGTCAATATGAATTTTATACTTGTATTTATTATGTACTATTTATTGCTTATTTATTATTATTATTTGTGTACAATTTTTACATAGTATAATATTATTATTCTATGTACAAATTGTGCCATTTAATAAGCCTATGCCCTTGCTCCCACCTAGAAAAAAGGCTCCGCCACTTCTGACAGGAAGAGCCTATTCATTTGCAACCAATAATGCAATTATATTATTGGTCATTTCTTTCTAAGATGTACAATAATTTCTCAAGAATAAAACTCAGAAATGGAAGAACGCACCAGCTATTGTGGGAATTCAGAAGTGCAACGCATAAAAACTTGAAATAGGAGAAAAAGGTCAAATATCAAACAGGCAACCATGATTGGCAAGATATTACTGTCGAAGAATAATGCAAAATTATAATTATAACTTAAATCAGGTAATTTAAAAATGTAAAATATTGATGACTATCTTCGAATAATTACATTAGTGTTTGTAGAAGAATTTTTTCCCCTGTTGATTTACACGCTCCTTGATTATTTATGACAGCAGAAAATTGAATTTATTCATACTTTACGGAATATTTCAATAATAACACAGGATAGAAAAAAGGGCCAGGAGACATTTTTGAAGAACTGTTTGGAAGGAATAACTTTGCTTGTTCAAAGTTTGTTATATCTCGTATTGTTTTCGAAAACATTGTGAATTTTCATTCTTCAAAGGCTGCGTCTAGTCGTCCCGAAAAATTAGGGACGAGACACTTCGTTTTTCGAAAGAAAAAAATTTTCTCCTCTCCAAGACTCGAGCACAAGATATACTCTTATGGGATATAGGGGAAACCACCCTACAGTAGATAATGATTTACAGTAGATAATCTTAACTAACTGGAAAACTGACAAAAAATGTTCATTACTTTTATTAGTATAACGTTTCGGCATGGATACTATAACTTCTGACGAAGTGTGATTGAAATTTTAAAAATTTATTTTTAACCTGAAAAAAAATTTCACCTCTTCTTTATTCATACTTTTTAACTTAATGAAACATTTGTATGACATGTTTATACATTAGAATCGAAGCTTTAAGTTTAATTAACAATATTTATTAATATAAAGTGTTCTTTCTTTAATATTTATAAATATTTAAGGACTTTTTATTGGATATTACATTTTCGAACAGTAGATAATCGGAAAATTACAAAAAATGTCTCTGTCAAAATTGGCAGTTCTGCGACTGTCTCGAAGTTGTTTTAAGTTAAAGGTTGTGTTTGTTTATTTTGATTCGTGAAGTTTTTAAATTCAAATTATTGTAAATAATAAACTTAGAAAATAGTGTAAATTATTATTTATTAAAAACTCATAAATTTTAGTTGTGTTTAAAGGAGCCTTTCGGAAAACATATAATTTTTAGGAATAAGGTATGTAAAAAAGCTGCACTTTTCTATCATCGCAAGTCAGGTTAAATGGTATGGAGCTTAAACCTCTCGTACCAATCGTACCAATTTTACGAAATATCAGAGATAAAAAAAATGTCAATAATTTAAACTTTTGCGTTTTTTGTAAAATAATCATAGTTTCAACTATTATTTACTCAATAAATTGATTTGAATTGTAAGTATACCAATGATAAATTATAATTATCCAGAATTGAATATTCTGACTTGCCAGGGAGCAATACCAGAAACGATTATCTATTGATGGACAAAGGTGTCAAAATCGTACCCTTGACCAGGTATAATAAAAATGTTTTAATACAGCTAATTGATTAATTTCGAAATATTTTTTTCTATAAGAATACTCAATTGAATATGTAAGCTTTATTTAACAATGATCATCTTTCTTTATTTTTGGAAACTGATGCAGTTAAATGCTGTTGAATTTTTTCCTATCTACTGTAGTATGGTTTCCCCTATTCACCGTATTAGTAACAAACTTTCAAAAAATTAGGGAAAAATCGCTGGGGTTCTTGAAAAAATTGAGTTTGAAATTTTTCAGAAAAACCGCAGCCATTTTGTCAATCATGAAAGTTTTTGAAAATTCCTGGTGGATTTTAAAAGATAGTAGAATGATCTATCACAATAAAAAAGAAAGTGCCATATATCTATATTAGTTTAAACACTACACACTTTAAAGAAAACCAATAAATTCTGGATAAATAGCGTCACCAGTATAAAAATTTTAAATAATCCAAAATTTGTAAAAAAAAATGTAATCAAATCGGTGAAATACCTTTCTCTAAAATTCTTTGAAAATCGACATATTACTTGCAGAAACGAGAAAGCCTGTCCGACTAGAAATTAATTCAGCCTTTATAAATATCAAGGCTTCAAAGTTGAATTTAAATTATAGTAGGTATCTTTGAAGATTTTCTGTTGAAAATTGTTCAATTCCCAGTCCCTTTACAAAAAATGAATCCATTTTGAAAAATTGAATTTAAGAAATATTATCAAACGAAAAAAGTGCCTCGCTAACAGGAATTAACAACGAAACAATAAAGAAGAAAAGGAGTGAAGTAAGCCTGCATTTTTTTATCGTTTTAAAGATACTTTTTATTACGAAAATGTTTTTAATTTTTCTTAGTAAGAGAATGTTGATAAGACTGAAAAATAAACTGGAAAATTACCATGTTTATAAGCAAATCGATATATCTTGCTCCAGAATTACAATTTGATTTGTATTTGTTTACCAAGTTCTCAACTTGCTGAAAGTCAATGTTCTTATTTTTTGTTGCGAAATATTTCAATAATATTTGCATTCATTAAATTTGTATACATATACACGTCATAAATAAATATAGGCGAAACTGATTACAAAGAATAAAAATTCACTATGAAAATTAATTTTAATACCTAATTCTAATAAGTAAGAAAAAATAATGGCAAATTAAATAAAAAATTATGTCTTCTAAAGTACGTTAAAATAGTTTCTGTAGATAATCAGGTTAAGGACTTATTGCTCGATAGTGGCAACAAACGCAAAAAACATGTAGGGTTCCATAGAGTAAAAAATTGTCATACATGCATTACTTTTTGATGAAAAAATAACAAACTTTTCTTGCATGTATCAAAGAGAAAACATGATAAATCATAAATATGAAAAGTCGGAAAGTTCAAAAGACATTGATCATGATGCTTCGACACCAAACATCTCCATATACACACAGTCTTAAACTAATTACGTACATAGCTACGATTTCTCACACATGTCCTACTCTATATATAATTTAATTTGAAAATGTACGTAACCTCAAAAAATCTAAGAATATACTGCTGTTTTCTTTTTAATGTTTGTCGATAAAATGTTAAATCGGACCAGTGTGATATTCACGTGGCAGATTTAATTGTAACATTATATTTAACGTTATATTTTTTAAACAGTTGTAAAATATATATTTAGAAAAACTTGTAATGCTAAATTTCAGAGAACTGCAAAATATGTACAATTCTCAAGCCATACAAATATCGTTTTAGAAGGGCAGATAATAAAGAACTCTTGAAGCAATATAATGACAAAGATATGTCAGTGAACTTGAATCCAATTGGATAAACCGTTTTTCAGTCTGGCAGCTGACAGCGCAATAAATCTCGCAATGACGCAATTATTTATACAAAACTCGCTTTATCTGCTTATGAAAATCCCATTTCTGCTATTAGCGTGAATTGAATAAATAATATCAAGCATGTTTGGTATCAAAATCCAAATTAGTCATTGCGAAAGCATGCGGCACAAGTGAGAGTCGACAATGAAAAGCAAACAAAGAGACTTCGTAATTGTTTTCGGAACAAAGTATGCAGGTATTGAAGAAAACAGTGAAGCCAGGGAAAGTAGCGACTCCTGAATTATGCGCATTCAAATGAAAAAGGCGTTAAACAGGCCATCATGACAATCAAGAGTGCAACGTCATGAGCACTCGCTAGGGACTGATATTTCAGTAATAAATCATTTAAAAATGGGAGGCTAGTCGATTAATTTGATCACTGGTCGTAATTACCTGATACGAGTATTACAGCTGAGCAGAGCAAAAGTAGAGCTTTTCGCAGCATCTTTTCTAGTCTGTCGATGATTGCACTAAGTTACTACTAGCGATAATTACTGCAGATCAGTCACCGCACTAAGGAGAATAATACACCGCAAACTACGACTTACTACGCCTAATCAAGTCTACAAGATTGGGGAATACCAAAGAAAGAATGGTAAATGTAAATGTGTGTAGAGACGGAATGAGCTACAAAATAGCAGACGAGCCTCGGACTCCGTCTCCGTTTGCGTTTTGAAACTAATCAAAAAACTCCGTTCCGTTTTCCGAAAGCAAGTTTCGTCATTTCGTCAAGTGCGCATGCTCCAGTTTTCTTAGAACCATCTCACGTGTCGTGTTTTTCGAGAATCGATTGTGACAAGCGATATACAAAGTAGCGCGAAAATTTAAATTGATTTTTTGCATACCTACTTTTTTATTTTACTTAAATGTATTGCATTTATTTTAAAACATTTATTTTTTTATTACACTTCTTTTTATTATTTGACAGCATAAGAAAAAATTATTTATTTGTATAGTTTTATTACAAATAATTACCAAATCAAAGAAAATCACAATAGCAACAATATTAAATACTTAGTGCTTGACAGTAATGAGTTGCTTATTTTTGAAAGTAACAATAACGTTAACACGTCACAAATTTCAAGTAACTGTGATGTAAAGTAACGTACCTCACTGTACGTTACCAGACGTTACTTAACGAAATTTGTTCATGATATTTACTAGTCAGCATAACCAATGAGAAGACATATTTTCATTATAGTCATTATAGTAGTAGGGTAAGTGCACCAGTCTCCGGACATGTATCAATAGTCGGACGAATATTTATTTTCTCCTAACCAAATTGTTATAATGTTATAAAAGTGCAGTCATATGAAATAGATTGACATTTTCTTTCTAACTTATTTTTGACAATTTGCAAACTTTAATACTTTTTTATGGCCTTCGAAGAGTGATGTCCGACTTTTTTTTGCGACGGTGCCAGGCCACTTTCTTCTAAAAAAACTGTTCTAGTCAGCATTAAAAGGGTCATTTACACAGTATTAAGAATTTAATTTTAAGACAATGCAGTTACGTCAGCAATACGTTATGAAAATATATTTATGGCAATGGATCATGGATTATATTATTATGATTCAGAATTTCCTGATTACAGTGAATCATGTTTGTGGGATTTCTCCAATTTCTAAATTGATTCTGTTGACCGAACACATTTCAAATCACGGAGATAGTCAGCATTATTTCTCACTCAAATGTATTGTTTTTCAAAGGAATACGACGACACGGTTTTTCTGAAAATATTCAATGTTAATTCATTCAAAATTCCACCGTTTTTTTCTCTTGATTATGCCTTGGAGAGAAGAGGGAATTTTTTTGCCTGAAAAAAATTCACGTTTTTTTCCCAAAACGACTCAAGATTTGAAAAAAGTCAAAGGAATAAAGTTATTTCTTTAAACAATTTAAAAAAATGTATTTTGACAGTTTCTTTTATCTCGCGTTATTTTCGAGATTTTTGCGAAAATATTTATAAAATCCTTTACGATTGATTTTTGTCTTAGCAATACAATTTTGCAATGTGTCTTAAAAAACAAAGAAGAACATTACTTAACAGTCCTTTTTGGATTTTTATCATAACACATTGTATTGTAGAGAAAAAAATCTTCAGGTATTTTATACATACTTTCGCAAAAATGTCGAAAATAACGCGAGATAGGAAAAACTTTCAAGAGATATTTTTCTAGAACTTCATAATTATAATATATTGAGGACGAATGTATGAGTTTCAGAGTCTCAGACACTTAGGATATATTCTAAGGGACATTGTTAACCAAAAGTATTCCCTAATACCATGGAACGTTCCCGGGACGTGTAAAAATTAAGAAAAACTGAATTATTAAGCAACATTTTCTCAAAACATCTCCGGAAATATCGATTTCCGAATTCCCGGCCTACATTCGAAAATTGTATAACTTTTTTTTAGCATATCACCCTGCAGACACTTGCAAACGTTGGCAAGCTTTTAGTAGATGACTTTTGTCGGTAAGCAGGCGAAAATTGCGAAATTTAAAGAAATGATTAATTATTTTGCTCCTATAATTTGTTTGAAAAAGTTTAAAAATTTGATAAATTTAAGGAACATAATTGAGGCGCTGCGAGAACGACAACTAAATAATGCCCACGTTGGTCGAAAATCGTTTTTATGCAGCTATAGACGTGCTTTAGGTTTTGACCTATCGATAAATATTAGAAATATGTAAAGAAACAAATTTTATTTTTCCACATAACGTTGTTAAAGTTGAGGTGGTTGTTGAGAAATGATTGACAAATGGGTAAAGCCCATATTGTTTTTTCTTCTTCTTACTAAGAAAAAACTTTTTTATACAAATTACATATAGGGGAGACCAGTCTGCAGTAGATAATGAATCTGCAGTCGATAATCATTAATTAAAACCATAAATATACCTCAAATAATTAATTCTAATTTACTGACATATATAGCGTACTAACTATCAATTAAATTAATTATTTTACATACATTAGTATTTTAAATTAATGATCATCTACGGTAGGTCCATTATCTATTGAAGGGTGGTCTCCCCTACGTAGAACTGTGAAAACTTGTAGATTCCAAATATCTTATTTTCAAACCGTACCTTGCAAAAATTTTCTTTTTAATTTCGTAATGTTGGCATGTTGATGAACAAAGGGTAGATGCTGGGAAGGTTCAGTTTGTGGTGGATGATCCTCGACTTGGTCAAAGAAAAAGTTTCATAGCCCAGCATCACATATACTCAAAATTTTGTAACTATTTTTAGGTTTCATATGAATATTAATGTATTATAACTTTCTTAATTTTTCTGGTAAACTTAAAGAAATTTTCGGTACATTTAAAGACATTTTGGGTAAGTTTTAGGTAATTTTCAAGAATTCACTTTCCTAAGTTAAAGACCACGTCTCTAGCTGATTCTCTATAAAGAATAAGCAAAATACCGTGGTGATGGAAGCTTATAAGTTTCCATCCTAAGTCAAAGTTTCTATGAAAGCACCGCCAGGCCACTTCTTTTTTTAGGACTACACCACTATATATATTGCCTTACAATCAAACATTTTTATCCACATTAAATGTTTTAAAATCGGAGGGAATATCTTCTGCTTCTCATTATGATAGAGATTTTTTACTTTGGAATTTTTGAAATAAAAAGAATATTACATTCAAAAACTGAAAAAAAATTACTTGTGTTAAAAATTTTCATTATTTGCATATGTCTCAATGCAATACATTTTTTTTTACTTTTCTTATTAGAATTGAAAAAGTATTTTTACAAAGCTTAGATAGTATACTTGCAAATCCATCAAAATTGCCAAATCAAGAAAATATAATTAAATAAATGATCAAAAGTGTTTTCAAAACTTAAAAAGATGTTTAATTGTTTGATCAATGCTGACTGAAGAAATAAGCGAAAAGATATTTCGATTTTTTTGTAAATAAATGGAAATTAGGCGACACGTATATTTCCGATTTGAGAAAAAAATTCTACGAAATTATGGATATTTATATTTTGACGTGTATTTTTCAAAAAATCACATTTTTTCTTTAAAATTCTATAGTTTTGACCTAATTCAAATATTCTTTTCCGATTCTGGTGAAATTTACCGTCATTTTTTGAAATCCGTCTGAAGATTAAAAAAAAAAGTTAAAAGTTTAGAAGGTGGCAACGATTTGTTTGAAAACATAAAAAGTAGATTTTCACCAAAACCCCTATATTTTTTGTCAATTTATTTTTTATTTTGCCTTTTCATAAGGAAGACATTCTGTGAGTTTTATGAGGGCTAATCCATTTTTGTGGTCAGGAGAATTTTTTTCATAACATCAAATTTCCGCACTTTTCTCAGAAACAACGAAAGATAAAAGTTTTTTTTAAGTTTGCATACCTAGAAAGGTTCTTAAAAAACGCCTCTTGCTCTTTTATGATATCTTGCATCGTTTACGAGAAAAATTCGAAAATTAAAAAAAAGAAAAAATTCTACCTTAAAAAAGGGTTTAGCCAAAAAGAGTGCGGTTTTCCAGAAAACCTTCTTTTGCTGTTTTCAAAATTCGAAGAAAAAAACACGGAACGAAATTCGAACATCTTAACATTAAGAAAATAAAACCTTTTTTTTCTCAAATCGGAAAACTATGTGTCGCCTAATTTCCTCTAAAAGCAACATATTTCGTCGCTGATTCTGGCATTGGTAAACCAAGGGCTATTCACAGTTTAATTTGCGCCATATGCACTGCTTCGATTATTATTCGGCATAGCAGGATCCATTCTTAAAAATATTTCGTTTGAGTAATGAACTTTTTGAAAAACTAGTTATATTTAAAGAAAAAGAAATTCTATGAAAATTTTGTTGTTTAGAATTAACAATAGTGTAAAATAAGAACAGTTTACCTATTAATGTATAATTTTTTATTAAATTATACCAATTAAAATATAATTGTTACGTTTTAAAACACTTTCAAATAAAATAAAATATCTAAAGCTTTTGGAAATTTAAAATGATGTATTAAAAATTTAATGAAAAAAGTAACGTCAAGGTAACGCGGTACTTTTATTTAATAACAGTAACGAGTTACTTTTGGAAAAAAATAACGGTAACGCGTTACAAATTTTAAGGAAGTAACGGTAACGTTAACGCATTACTTTACGCTGATAACGTGTCAAATACTGTTAAATAATTCCATAATATTATTAGAAGTATTGTTGTTTTTCTTTGGAAATTAAATAGTAGTTTTGTAATTTATGATAAAAAAACAGCATTTTATTGAAATAATTGCAATAATGAAAATAAAGGAATTAGTTCTTAGAATGGAATATTAAAATGAAATAAATTCGATCTTTTAAATACTAGAAACTGATTAAAAATGTTTTCGATTAGATGAATTTCAAATATTTTAAAAACGTGAAATATTTAAAGAGATATTTATAAGTTGAATTAATAAAAAAATTTGCAATGTAGATCAATGTATATTTTAATTCTTTATAACTCAAGACTTGACTTTTTATGAAACACTGAAAATCTTTCAGGATAATAGGAATAATTTCCAAATGAAATTTTAGAAAGTAGTAAAATAAATTTAATATTTAAAGTCATCTTCACATCTTCATAAAATTTCCTTATTTAATTAAAATTTTCAAAAGTCTTGTACTTTTTCATGATCATAATCGGAATGGAATTAACCTTATCATTATAATTTAACAATTTTTATTTAAAAACAATCACGTTATAATTTTGCGCTAATCTGTTTTTTTCTCCTAAATAAAAATGGGAATTTACATCAAAACTAAGATTTGTATTCTTTAAATTGAATAGCATGGCTATGCTTACGACTGTACTGCATAAAAATATTTTATTTAAAAAGGAAATGGAAAAATGTTTCTACACGTTTCTTATAAATAATAACAAATGTATCACAAATTTCTGTACAATATTTCTAAAACCTATTTCACGTTTAAAAAGTATTACAATTTACTAAAATATCATATTAAAATATTTAAAACATCAGATAATAATTTAAGAATAGCATTTTTTGTTATTAAATCTAAATGTAGTTTATTGATGAAGCTTAAAACTATTCATCAAAGCTTTGAATAGAGAAATTTGTACTAAACTTATTTAGTTGAATAAACATTTAGATTTGGAACCCAAAAATATAGCACATAATAATTTTTAACACAAAAATTCGGCGATAATAAATAAGACCATCAAACCTGATCAAACACAATCTGAACGTAATATAGGAATATTTACAAACATTATGCTTTATGTACAGGCAGATCATTCTCTCAAATTACTGTTATTATGGTACTATTCACGATCATCAAAATTCATCGAAGTCGATACTGTCGAAATCTTCTTCATCGATTACTGCATCAAAAGAGTTTTGACTTTTACTATTTGGAGCAACTGCTTTCGACAAACTCTCAGATTGAGGCATGAATGAATCAAGGCTAACTTCATCTTCAGCAAGCAATTGGTCAAAAGAGTTCTCATTTTTACTATTGTCTACGTCCAACAAATTCGTTTCTTCCAACAGACTCGTAGATGATGACACAAACGGATCAAGCTTCATTTGCTTGTTACGCGATGAGGAAGGAGGCGAAGGATTTGGCCGTTTCGACGTGTAAAATTGAACGTTCCGTGGTGCTCCGTTCGATTTGGAAGGAGTGGACCCAGTCACGAATGAGTCCATTTTCTTCTGCTCGCTGTCTTCCGGCGGTTTTTGAGCCGAGACATCTTGAGTGTTGACTTCAAAATCTTGCTCCAGACCGACTTTGTTAAGAATGTCTATTTTATGTTGAATTTTGGGCCACAAATAATCATCTGCTGTATTTTTTGCCAACAAATATTGAATAACGACGCCTCGTTCTTGCCCGATTCGGTGAACTCTGTCTTCTGCTTGAACCAAGATCTGCAATAATTATTATACAATTTTATTACTGCATATTTAAATTGTGATTTTTAATTAAAATCCGGTAATTGTACTTTTGCAGGGCTTTCAGTTAGAAACACAACATTTTTAATGGTTCTCAGTTGGGGATTGTCTAATTTTTGATACTACAATTTCTTATTCAGGGGAAAGGTGCCAACAGTTGTTCGGTGTGCACTGGCAGTCAAACGGAATATCTACAAAATTATTGCATAAAATGCGATACAAGCACTGAATATCTATGACTCTATTGTAGTGACGTGTTTTAGTAAAGTTATATTTGTCGCAATGACAAGTTCTTTGACTATCTACTTTCGATCAATATTTGAGAAAAACAAGTTGGTTAAACAATTGTATGCTTCTGTAATTATCCGCTATACAGCGCTACAATACAACACACCCTCAAAAAAATCCTCTGAAACTGACGTGTCGCACACAAGCTCATTAAAACTGTCAAGAAGGCCATAAACCACGAAAAGAAATAAATATTTATTTGTTGGTGGCATGAAGAATAGAAAATATATTTTCCAAAAGCCGCAAAATAAATTCCGTATAAAATAAATATTAATTTAGCGAGATATCACGGAAAATGGGAGGGAGGAAATATCAAAATTGGTAATGATTGGGAATTTTGTAAACCCGGAAATAACCTGGAATTTTGTATTGGTTTTGGAATTACATTCCCGGTCCACGAAATATACGAAATTCTCGGGGTTTTCAGATTACTGGAGAAATCGACAGCGCTAAATATTATTTTGCAATTTTTGTAAAATTGATCGCGAGATCACGATAACTTCAATGTCAGTATCAATTTAGATACCCCCCCCCCCCTCAAACCCGGATTATTCCGTTATATTGCGCTAAATTAATATTTATTTTCCAAAAGTTTTTCTTTGCAACCTTTACTAAGTAAACTTTCCATTGTCTATACAATCAATAAATAAATATTAATTGTCTTTCTTGGCTTGTAAGCTTTTTGACAGCTTAAAACGTAACGCGCTTTTATATGCAGAACTGCGAAACTTTGTCACGGTCAAATGCATTGCAGTTTGGGGGGCCTGCTTAAAATCTGACACCATTAGGCTTATCCAATTTGTGGTAAGAATATTTTTCACTCGTAAATTGTGAATGGTATTCAAGAAATGATTACGTGTATGTGTACCTTGATGTACATAGGTACACGTGTAGTCACACATGTATACTGATTATTCGAAAACTTCTTCACTTCCACATTTAACTACCCGAAGGGTTAAATATTATTTACAATTTTTACATACATCAAGCTTTTCAATTTAATTTAAAAATGAGCATACTACTTTAGAGTTTTCTGACTCTCTGTGGGACCCTTTTCCTTATTCAATTTTGAAGGCTTCTGCTTTGAAATTGTACAATCTTGAATGTTTTATTCTGAAATATTGACGAATCTTGATGAGCTTTTAATTTTTAATGCTTAAAATGAAAAATATTTCATGTTCAACAATTGATTGATTATATTTTGTCTTAAAATTTTAGCAGTCTCCCTGTTTTCATTTTGATTACAAATTACGTACACCGGGATTCCAGGTTAGTTCTGCGAAAACGACGAGTCGCGATGCTGTCAGCGTAATTCCAGAGTTGGCAGCAGTTATGGACAAAACAGCAACCATGATATCCTTATCGTCCTGGAACGAGTCCACGAAATACTTTCTCTGTTCAGGATTCGTCCTCCCATCGATTCGTATGTATCTGCAAGTAAGTACAAAAATTAAGCTTCTGATAATGGCTGTCTTATAACGCCTCTCGGTCTTTGTATTTAATCCACATTTGTGCAAAGACCTTTTAAAATTAAAGGTCAAATCATTGACAACTGTAGTTTTGTTACTGTGCATTATCTTTTGTTAAAGCTCTTTCGGCTTTAACGAATTCATTTTCATCGCGTGTCTCAACGCTTCGCACTTGATTAAAGTATGTCCAAAACAAGAAATATTCGATATTATTTTGGTTTGATGCTGAGGATCTTGACTAGCGAACGTAAATTTAGTTTGCGGATCTTTTGACGTATTTTTATTTACTAGACGGCTATAGGTTTAAAATGTTTACCTTAAACATTTTATTGCAACTCAAATGTAATGGATAAAGAAGATTCGCAAAAAATGTTACATTGTAGCAAAAAGAGGAAATACGGGAGAAATTTTGAAAAGTTTATAAATATTAATGTCAAAATAACTATTTATAAAATTTGCAATACATTTCTTGATACAAAATAAAAAAAAAATGATGCTCACTTAGTTTTTTTGGACTTCAGAACATCGCAAACGCCATCTAGAACTACTTGATGATGTGCAAACACCAGGAACTTTTCTCGCTTTTCCAGTAAATCGGTGACATAGTTGCTGTAAAATAAAAAATAAATCATTTTAGCAATAATCATATTAAATAAATATAAACTTAGAATAGAAAATAATTACCAAATCGCTTTCCGCTTAGCGTGGCTAGATTCGCTGTAATACTGCAACAACGCACTATGTCTTTCAGAACTAGTTAGTGTCTTTCTCTGTAATTTAAGTGCTGATTCCTCCATTTCCTTAGTGCCAACTTCTATCAGGTAGGGATCTAGTACAACAACTTGCCTAAAAAAAAAATCTCCTGGTTAAAATAATTTCTGTGAATATTTACGAAAACCCTTATAAATGTCTACGAATATGTACATATTTTTAAAGCATTTCGGATCTTTCTTAGTTATAATTACTATAAATTTCTACGAATTTTTAATAAATTCTGGACTCGGAATAGTTTTTTCGTAAAAGGCGATAAGGAAAAGCATAGATTTTCCTACTTGATCGTAGAATGGTCTTTCTCCCTTTTAGTTAGTAATTTTTTGTAGGGAGGATTTCAGCGTAATTTTTTTTTAGTACATCCTAATTCTATCTAATTCATACAATAAATTAACTAAATTAATTTTAAAGAGTGAAAAATTCGTAGTTTTGCCAAGTTCGATTTTGGAATTAAATTTTATTCAAAATTATCCAAGGATTCTAAATTTTGGAAATCAGTATACTATGGAAAAATGTATTATGAAAAACTACAAAGTTCTCGGAAAATGACGTTTTTATATAAAATTCTGGAAAAATGATGAAATGCTAGATGTGTAAATAAATGGGCTGATAACGCCAATGCCAAGGACCGGCAGCCAGTCATGGTTCACGAGTGGTAGCCAAGACTGAAAAATGATCTCAAAACATCAGGGCTCGGAACTTTTCAAGCTTAAAAAAATAGTAAAATAGTAATCATACTTCTCTCAAAAAATTAACCGAAAATTAACAATAATGTGGCAAAAAAGTAACCAAAAAGAAAGATTTTTTACCAAAAAAGACGAAGTTTCCACCAAAAATATGAATCTTCAAACAAAAAAATGTATGTTTAAGAAAGTAGTTCAACTTTTAACAAAACGGTTGAATTTTTCTGACTAAAAAAGATGAATTGTTAACGAAAAATGTAATAGTTGATACGATAACCAAAAAAAAATTTAATTTAATATAAAAAATACTAGAATTCACTCAAGAGACGATTTTTCAACAAAATAGGTTATTTTTCAACCAAATTGTTGAGTTTTTAAGTCAAAAAGACCAATTTTTACAACAAAAAAATGAGTTTTCAACTAGTAAATATGGATTTTTGACAAAAAAGTTACCTGTCAACCAAATAGTTGAATTTTCTACGAAAACAGGGGAATCTTCAAACGAAAAAGACGAATTTTCAACAAAATAAGTACATTTCGAACCAAAAACATAAATTTTCAAATAAAATTATATATTTTTAAACAAAAGGGTGCTTTTCAATCAAGAAGATTAATTTTCTATCAAAAAGACGAATTTTCAACTAAAATGATAAGTTTTCAATGAAAAAATAAAGTTTCAACAAAAACTGTGCAACTTTTAACCGAATTTCAACCAAAGAAGATAAATTCTCATCGAAAAATATAATACATAGTTCGATATTTCAACAAAAAAGACTGAAAATTTAAATTAAAAACTAGCAATTTTAGATAAATTGTCGAATTCATTCAAAAAAGACGATTTATCGTGATTCCCTAATTTTCTCGGCTCTAAGGTGCTGAATTTACTGAAAAAAAAAATAATTTTTACATTCTTCACACGTTTTTAAATAATACAATTAATTACTTAATTTATTTCGTTATTTCAGGCAAAAAATGTAATCAAAAGTAACCTTTTCATAAAATAAGTAACTTTTTAGTAACCGCGGACCAAAAAAGTAACTTAGTTATTAAAAAGTAACCCGTTCCGAGCCCTGCAAAACATAGGCAACTTGGCTGCCATTGGTGGACCAATGATTGGACTAAGCATGGGCCAAGATTATAAAAAAAAATTTCAACAGTAAAAAAATTTTAAATAATCATTTTTTATATAGTCAATTTTTTACCAATCTATCAATGGCAGCCAAGTTACTTATGATGTCGAAATCATTGGGCCATGGACCATGAAAGGCTACTTAATACCTCTTAGCATTGGCGTTATCATCCCAAACTTGGGGCCAAATGTAAGTAAGTTTTTCTCGCGAATTCAGAAGTGTCGCGGTGCCTCGTTTTTAAACCTAGATGGTTCGTCTTAGGCTTAAAATGTCGGGAATACGTAACTCCATATCGAAAAATGTGCCCTTTTCTTGCGGAACGTGACATATGCATGTAACATTTGATTTTCAATCTTCAATATTTAATACTAAAATACAACTCTGAAAAGGCTTTTATAATTATTTTTAAAAATTAGTGAAGGGGCAGGGGAAGGGGAGACCCTGACGTAATATTTCCGGTGGGCATCTCTTCTATTCGTGACAGAACGCTCCCATAAACGTTTGTAGAAATTTCTAACTCTCTACAAAAAACTACAAAAAATTAGGATTACGTTTTGCTGTTGTAGATTTTCACAACCACCTATGAAGAAATAAATAAAGAAACAAACCTGACTTTTGCTGGAAGTTGATTCAGAACATCGGTTTTTACTCTTCGAATTAAGCAGAAGGCTTTCAATAGCAAATCTAACTCGTGTAAATTCGACGAACCGGTCATATCCCATCCAAATTTATTTTGAACTCCAGCGCAGTAACGTATTCCGTACTCTGCGTATCTGGAAAAATAATTGTATTAATCTTATGTTTTACAAAATATACTGAAAAATAAAAAACACATAATCAGAGATAACACAGAACTCTGATTTGAAAATTTTATATGTATCTTATGTACATATCCAGAAATGCTACAGAAGTCCGATTTCAAAATACAGAGTTTTTGAAAATTCAGAAAATTCTATTTAATTTCAACACATACTACTGGTCCCAAACTAATTTACTAACAATTTCTTGTATAATTTCACTGTTCAACAAATATGACCTATGTCCTGAATGAATGCGACATATTGTTTCCGAAGTGTTTTTTTTAGCGCTAAAATCAAATCTGCTATCAATTTATTTCATGTAGATGCGTTTTTAAATTCAGATTTCAAATACTAACTCTTTTTACAATAGTTACAACGGTTCTTGAAATAATCCCAAAAAACTAAAAAAAATGGAAAAAATTTACGAAAAATTGAATGTGCTCTGTTTTAGTTTATATTTACTTTTTTAAGATGGGCTAAGACTGAATTTGTTTATTTTGGTATGTCAAACAATAATGCAAAAAGACATTTTAATTCAGATAACCCGTTATTGAGATATGTTACGAAATCTGCACGCCTGACCCCGAATAAGCCAAAGTTCAGTAACGCATCAGTCAGTCTTCAGCATCATGCTGAGCACCATACAAACTTCATACTGAATTACTACACACAATTATCAATAACTACAATTTTCTACGAAAAAATAAAATAGAAAAATCTATAGCCCCTATAATAATGGTTTAGTTTCTTATAATAGGGTAATATTGCAAAAATTGCATTTTTTGGAAGTTTCACTTAAAATCTAAAAATAGATAACCATTTTGATTACAAAAGACGACTGTCTGAGCAAGAAACTGAATCTATGACTTTGTCAGTAGAATCATTTCAAAAATTAGAAAATTTCGCGTCAAATCCGCCTACGTTGAAATTACTTTAATAAATGATTCAAAAAATATTTAGCTTCGGAATCAAAAGTTTTTTTTAGCAAAATGAACGTTTTGAAATCTTGAGTTCAACTCTGCCAAATTTAGGAAAGTGTTCCTAAAACTTTGGAAAAATCATAAAATGAAGACTTAATCCTATTCTTAAAAGGACCCCGCACCAAATGTACAGTAAATGGCTTTTTTGAATAATTCTAAATCTAATTTTTGTTTGTATTTTCGAACCTGCAAAGCAATAATCCGAAAGAAAAAAGTAAGAAAAATGGACAGTTTTTTAACAAAAAATTGTCAAAGTTTCAATTTTTACATGTATTTTAATAGAAAAATGCTTATTTTAGTGAAAAGTTTTTTTTTTCTTCTAAACTCTTTGTTAGATGTTGCTAAAAGTTTCACATTTTGACTATCAATCTTACCGAAACAAAAGGTTCATATCTAAGATCTAGAAAGATTAACGGTTTTTTGGGTATACAGCATGTTACGGGGGTGTTTTCATACTTTAAACATCCAAGTATGGAAATCATCATTTCTTAGTAACTAAAGTCACTGGAGATTTTTTATTTAACTGCTAGCGTGTGAAATCACTTTCAAATAAGTAAAGGAAGCGTACATAGCACGGATATTATATATGTGCATTTACTTCAAGGGTTGTTTTATCATCCCTTGAACATTTAATCCGGAATATCGACATTTCTTAATGACTAAAATCACACAAAGTTTTCTGATTAATCTATGAGGATAGGAATCACATTAAAAGTAAATAGGGGAGGTGTAGACGACAAGGATGTCTTTGAATTTTTCTAAAGGTTTGTTTAATCATCCCTTATTTAGAGAAGCAGAGAAATTAACTTTTCGTAAGGAATAAATCACCAAAGATCAGGCCTACAATATCACTTTAAAACATACATATAGGAAGTGTCCTTTGGGAGGACTTGCATTATAATTTATTTTCAGGGTAGTTTAATCATCCCTTAATTATTGAAACAAAGAAGTCGGTATTTTATACGGGATAAAGCACCAGAGATTTTTTTATTAATACATTGATCAACAAAAGCACTTTAAAACATATACACTTATACAGGTAGCGTTTTTAGCAGGATTTAAAGTGATTTTATTGATCAATAATATGTTAATAAAAAAATCTGTGGTGGGTTATCCCGTATAAAATATCGACTCCTTTGTTTCAATAATGAAGGGATGATTAAACTACCCTAAAAATAAATTATAATGCAAGTCCCCCTAAAGGACACTTCCTATATGTATGTTTCAAAGTGATATTGTAGGCCTGATCTTTGGTGATTTATTCCTTACGAAAAGTTAATTTCTCTCAGTTAAATAAAAAATCTCCAGTGACTTTAGTTACTAAGAAATGATGATTTCCATACTTGGATGTTTAAAGTATGAAAACATCCCCATAAAATGCTGTATACCCAAAAAACCGTTAATCTTTCTAGATTTTAGATATGAACCTTTTGTCTCGGTAAGACTGATAGTCAAAATGTGAAACTTTTAGCAAAATCTAACAAAGAGTTTCGGAGAAAAAAAAAACTTTTCACTAAAATAAGCATTTTTCTATTAAAATACATGTAAAAATTGAAACTTTGACAATTTTTTGTTAGAAAACTGACCATTTTTCTTACTTTTTTCTTTCGGATTATTGCTTTGCAGGTTCGAAAATACAAAAAAAATTAGATTTAGAATTTTTCACAAAAAGCCATTTACTGTACATTTGGTGCGGGGTCCTTTAAATCTGAAGCACGATTATATATAATGTAATTGCAGAGTATTCAACGACAAAAAATGTACTCGTGCAACAGAAATTTTTGGGAAGCCAAAAGTCCGAGATTTGTCGTTAACCTTCATTTGTTATAATATGAAGCGTCAGATTCCATTATAATTTAAAACATCTCATATAATTAAGGTGTACAATTATAATAAGAATACAGTATTTAGTGTAATTTAATGTATCAGTGTGAATAAACTAGTGATGCATAAATATTATAATTCTGAAAAATAAAAAATGAAAACGTTACCCTCATAGAACGCTGTAGGTTTTCGTAAAAAAAAATCTGGAGTATTTAGATTTTCTAAATTTCTTGAAAACGTGGAGAGATACATGAAAACTGACATTATTTTAAGGGGTTTTTGAAGGGGAATGATCCCTGACCAACTCGAACTGATGTAGTATGAGTATTTTCAAAATTTCAGCTCGTACAAATTCATAGAAATTATTTCCACCAGAGAATGTAAAGAGCTTTTCAACAATTATTCAATTCTAAACAATTCTCACTAATATTATCTCGAATATTATTATATATTAAAGAAAAAAATTGACTTGCAAATTTAAAATCGCCGTAGAGTCTTGCAGCAACCCCGATAACTGTAGTCTATATAGTTTTGTACTTACCCCATGAAATTTGGCTTAATTAAATTTATCTGTGAATGGAGCTCAATTGGACGTGACAAAACTGGCGTTCCGCTGAGTAAAATTACATGACGTGCTCCGACTGCTATTCTCTGAGCGGCTTTATATCTTACTGTTTTGGAGCTTTTCAAAAAATGAGACTCGTCCTGCAATATATTACGCGTATTAAATTGTGGGGTTTCCATTTATTTCAACTAAACTCGGTACATTAAAAATATGTACAAATAAAATGAATGAAGTGAAATATATTAAAGGGGTTCGAGTTAAACTATTCTCAAAAGTTAACACTTAATTAAGTCTAAATTTAAAAAATACTAAATTCAAGTTGAGAAAATTACTCACAAAAATGACAATGCCGAAATTATTTTTCTCAAATTCATCTATACTTCGAGCTAGTAAATCGTAGGAAACAATGGTCACTTCCCCCATTTCAAAGCCATCCCTACTTTTAGTAAACTGGCGCACGTGATGAACGGGAACGGAGGGCAAAAATTTGAAGATTGCTTCGGACCATTGATATCTAAAAACATAAAAGAATAATAATAACACTCTGATTAAAATACACGCTTACTTTATAAGCATAGCGTTAATTAAATATTAGCGTGAGTACAAATTGAATTTTTTTAAATTTAAGTAAGTCTGGCAACAAAATCTTTACCTGACCGAAGAAGGTGTGACTATCAAGAGTGGCCAGTCTTCTTTATAGTAATGTGCTAAGCCTAAAGCTTGAATTGTTTTTCCTAAGCCCATATCATCAGCAATCATACATTTACCGTTTTTTGAAATTCCGAAGCTGCCGATACAAAAAATCGTTAGAAAATACTTTAAACTTTAAAATATTTTAAACTACCAAACATATTGAAAATAATTACAATTAATTTACCAAATTCCTTCCCGTTGAAAAGGCAACAAAGGTTCGAGTAGAGATTCGTCAATTCGAGATAAATTGAATTTATTATCATCTTTTTGGTCGATTAACTTCTCGAAAGTCTGCAAACAGAATTTTAAGTTAGAACATTTAAAAAATAATACTTTGGGCCCAAAATTCTACATTGTTTTTTGTTATAATAATCACCTCCTTTGTAAACTTTGGTAATCCAGTTACCTTACAATCAGACCTTTGTTTTAATTTTTCTAGGAGCAGCCAATAGTCTTTTAAGTGGAAACTCCACAATCTTTTCGGGGAGTCTGAAACAATAATAAAATAATAAACTCACTTCCCAAGCTGTACTTTTACAATTAACCATTCCGAATGCAATCATTCGAAATTAAAATATATGAAGTAAAAGAATTTAAATTGTAAAAGATTTTCAAAATAATTAACGTAATACTGAAGTATAAAATAAGAAATTAATTATACCATAGGATTTACTAGGAATTGTCCTGAACACATCGATAATGGGTGTGTAAAACTTTGACAAATCTACAGCGAATCGATCATTCGCGATCATATGAAAATTCCCAGTAATTTTCTGTTCGTTTGTCTTATAAAAATTGTTCGTCTTTATCGGCTCGTTCAGATTACTTTGAACCTGCTGCTGTTTGAGACCTCCTGAGCTAAGTTTACCCCATTGCGATTTTGAAATGAGCCACGAATTCGATGATGTTACAGGTAAATTATTTTCATTTAAACGAATATTTTTGTTCGTCTCTGGTATTCTGTTAACTGGACCATTGCCTGAACTAGCCGCCTTGTTTTTTAATGCGAGAGCTTTTAATCGTTTGGATTCAATTTCGGCGGGAGAATACATGCTGACAAACAGGTATGCTGTAAAAAATACGACAAAAATTACATTATTCCTTAATGTACACTTTTTTCTTATTATAAATCAGTTTTTTCTACACCATACATTTTTAAACATTTTTGTTTATACCTTTTTATGAAAGCACAAGATGTCACGATCAAACATTTAAATTTTCAGACGCAAGTGCGGCAACCACTAAGATTTTATATATTTTTTTATGAAAAAAACTTCTGTTGAAATTCGTAACTCGTTTTTCATATGTACTTGAAGTTCCGAACGTTCAAATGAACGAAGTATTTTTCCCCATTTCTATTTTACCCATAAATATTGCTCCAGCTGAAATTTAAAATATGTATTATAATTCTGTTTCAATAATAAATTATTTCTAATATAAATGAACAAACATTTAAGCTTTTTTTCTGGTTTAGAAAGTCATCAGTGAAAAATTTCGCTCATTTGAACGTTCAGAACTTCAAGCACATGTTTATCATGTGATTTTACTTTCAGCAATCTATACTTTATTAAAACTTAATTTCTGCTATTGATGTACAATGATATAAGACCTAATCGATTGTTATAGTGCTGATTAACATTGATCGCACAAATATATCAGTCATAGATGATCATAGATATATGGTAAAGCATTATAACAATATTTGTTTTCATTTTTTATCTTTTCTAGAATGGAAGATTTTTAATGGAATTTCGGTACAAGATTTTAACATTTTATCAATTTTATTAAAAATATTAAACAAGAAATATAACTCACGAAAAGGTTAGAAAATAGAAAGTTGAAGAAGACAAAAACGAAGCACAAAGAAAATCAAAAACTGTAATAAGATTTCCTGTACCTGACCTCTGCGATGTTTATCAATGTTTGTTTACATTTATGTAAGTTTATATCCAAAAAGATAATCGACCGTTTCTGCGTAGTGCTGCGTAGGGATGTAACAGTAAGCCTTGAAACCTTTCATTGATACTTTCAAACTTTTCACGGGAAACATTAAAACGTTTCAAAGTTCCATATATTTTTCGCATGCGCAGATTGGTTTGGCCTTTAGGGTCAGGTTAGGCTGTATAATGGTGTTAAAGCCTTTTCATACCACCATGGAGAATAGACACAAGAGACCAAAGTAATGTAACGAAAAATGAGCATATTTTTTCGCGAAGTACACACGCCTAAACTTCCCGTTCGTGGCGCTGGTATGAACATATGTACAAAAAATATGGCCGCTATACAAGGCAATATTTGTACGTATCTTCATACTAGCGCCACGCACGGGAAGTTCAGGCGCGAGTACTTCGCGAAAAAACATGCTCATTTTTCGTGAAGTCAATGTACAGGACTTTGGTCTCCTTATGTCTATTTTCCATGCATACCACGTTTGCCGGCAGTGGCCAGTGGCAGGCAGCCTGCTTGTAGAAAGTTCACAAGAGTGAAAGAGATAGCAGACGATCAGAATGGTCCGTCTCTTTCACTCTCATGGACTGTCTGCCAGTCTGCCCATCGACATATTATAGAAATGGACTGGCTACTCTGTAGGCGAAACGTGAATGTTAATTAGAAAGAGAAGGGAGAGAATGTCGATGCTCTAGTCCAATCACCTTCGACCAGAAAGAGACAGATTGCCCACCACTCTCTCCCTTCTCTTTCTAATTGCCATTCGCGTTTCGCCCACGGAGTAGCCAGTCCATTTCTATATGTCGATGAGTCTGCCACTGCCGGCAAGCAGAGGTATGAAAAGGCAATTAGGAATTTTCACTTAACCACCAGCTAACTTCACCGTAGAGGGAATCTACGACTTCACTTCGTTGAGTACTGAGAGAAAAACAATGGCCCAGACCGCCCAGACCAAAGATATTGTCGGCCCAAATACATGGGAATAGTGTCATCCACTATTTTTTTTTATTTTTGCATGTTAAAGTATGTGTTCTAAAATTGCTGATAATACCAGTATACTGTAAAAAAACTTTTTTCGAATTTACATTGAAAATGAGAAATGTGTACACGTTTCAAATTCCAATTTTTGTCGCGCCCATTCCGCCATACCCTAATAGCACGGAACGTTCCTGGGACGTTCCCGGAACGTTCCGCGGGAACTTTCGGAACGTTCCAGCGGGACGTTCCAGGAACGTTCCCGGAACGTGTAAAATGTCCGCCGCTTGGGAACGTTCCACTGGAACGTTCCAAACATAAATTAACGTTATTGTTATTATTATCAATAAATATCTCGTAAACCATAAGTGATAGGTCAAAATCGATGTCAGTTTATGATACGGATATCATATTATAGTGTAGTATATGCGGTACTCAAAACTCAAAAATGACATCCATTTTTACCTATCTCTTACGGTTTACGAGATAATTGTTGTTAAAAATAACAATAATGGAAAGTTCCCCTCAGGTCCCATTGGAACGTTCCTGGAACGTTCCCAAGGGGCGGACATTTTACACGTTCCGGGAACGTTCCTGGAACGTTCCGCTGGAACGTTCCGAAGGTGCCCGCGGAACGTTCCAGGAACGTTCCCGGAATGTTCCGTGCTATTAGGGATATTGATGTGACGTAGTACGCCTTCAAAAGCTTGTAAATAAGCCGGGCGATTCACCTTTTTTCATAAAAACGGAAAGAAAACAGCGCTAGACCATTGGTATTTTGTGCCTAAATGTACAGACATCTTTGTCAAAAATCCAGGAAAATTATTTATATCTATACCCAAAGGGTAGGAACGAAAAAATTGTTATATAACAATTTTATAGAAGTATTTATGAAATCATTTATGAATCATCAGTCTCAGCAACGTTGAAATTGGAGCACTTGCCAAAAAAAATCATTTAAAACTGTAATCACTTTTGGAGAATTATCCGAACTGGCTTTAACTTATCCAGACATACTGATACTCCATAAAAATAAACCCTTTTAGCCAAAAAACGTGGATGATTAATTATTTCGATTCTTTTTATCAAACTGACCATATATTTTCTTCAGCTTTGATTTTGAAGGCGCGTGACGTCCCACACCATGTGTTTCATGTTATGAGGGCGCCACTTAAAATACAGAGGGTCAGAGACAGTGTGGCAATCTAACCGGATGTCGCCATTTTAAGCAGTGGTCATCTATAGTGTAGTATATATATACTATATATCTATAGTATATGTATAATAAAACTGGAGCCAATCAGCAAGAATGACACTATTTTGCCACACTGTCTCTGGACCCACTGTAGTTTAAAACATCCACATTTCCGGTTGATATTCTGTAATTTTTTAATAAATTGTTATACATTATCAAATAAACAAAACTAAGTTTTAATTTCACATTTAAATTCTTTGGGAGTCAAAGTTTATAAAAAGCTTAATTATAAGGCGAACAAAATTTGTGTGAATGACCCTAGTGGTCAATTTTGGCCCTATTTTATTGTTAATATCTTCGTAAAAATTAATTTTTTCTTTACAGGATGTCCCAGATTCAAGTGTCCGGACTTATATAGCTGAATACAAATTAAAAAATTAAAAAATCGAAAATTCTTTTCCAAAAATCAGTTGAAGTTTTAGTTTTTGAGTTATAAATTATTCAGGTTGGACCAATCAGGAACGCGGTATAAACAGACGTGTGTTCGTGAGCAAGATTCCAACGGCCTCTACACTGCGTTGTGACTCTCGCGCACACACGCGCGACTGTTTATACCGCGCTCCTGATTGGTCCAGCTTAAATATTTTATAACTCAAGTTTTCTCCCATGCATTTGGTGCCATTTAGAGATCCTCTAGGGAGAGTTGAGACAGGTTTCCCCTTCCCATGTTCGCCGCTGTACCGGAATTTTTATATTTTCATGGGGCGTGTTTCGTTGTAAAATTACCTTTTTTTTTGTTTGATTTAAAGAAAGT
>CAKNYM010049699.1:221292-237376 GCA_932195095.1 Andricus curvator
AGACTTTTTCAATTGGGTTTTCTAATGCATTATGTTCTATGTCGCAGACTTACTCAAAAAAAATTTGTAACTAATCTTCTCTTCCATTTGAATGTCGTGATTATATGTATCTTTATTCTCAAATATCATGTTTTTGCAAAATCGTACGAATAAAAAAGTACCAGCAGACCAGTCTTTAATTATCGATGTATTCTCGACGTTTGTTTACAAAAATGTTATATTAAATGAGAATATAATAAATCATGGGTGCCCAAAGCTGATTTTTGAAATGTAGAATAACTGGGCCTCAAAAAAGAGGAAATTTTAGTCTTGAAAACGAGGAAAAAGAAGGCTATAAGAAAAAATAAGAGTAAATGTTTGAAAATAATGTTAAAAAGAAAAATATAAATACATTCTTTAATTTTTTAAAGTTTAAAAATTAATATTTCATTATTTTCTGTCACTTTAAATTGTGAAACTATATAATTTCAAGGAAGTACCAGTTAGAGAAATAAGATGAATAAATAATTAAAAATTCAAGTACAAGCATTTTTTCAGTTGGAACAAATTTTTAAGAAACCCATTAGATATCAAACAGATTTAATACTTCGACAAACCCCGGACAAAAACCATGCAGGACAAAAGTCCCATGCCTCAGAGAGAGGACATGTCCGGGAAATCCGGATGGATGTTCAATTGTTCACCATAATAATATTCTCAATTTTTATTCACTTTATATTTCAGCTGACAGCCATGAATTTGTAGTCCCCAAAAAAGCGATAAAAAGTCCGGATGATATGACTGCTTGGCAAAAATCGGAAGCCTACTTTGTACGTGGAGGTTCTTATTAAATCAACTCTATAAATAAATAAAAATGTAATAAATTAAGGATAAATAAATTTAAAATATATTAAATTAATTGAAATTTTTACAGGAATATTTGGGTTTTGTTCTCGCAATAAATGAATCGATTAAAGGAAAGTTTCTCAACTCTGAAACTCCGAGTTCACCGATTGTAGAAAAAGTTTTGAGCATGCTCAATAAATTGGACGAATGGATAACCCAAATCCCTCCAGTTGAACAGCCCCAACGTTTTGGAAACCAAGCATTTCGCACGTGGCACAGTAAATTACACGATGTATATTATTTTTACTTTATAAATGAAATAGACTCTGAATATATTAGAAAAACATACTAATTAAATAAGAAAAATGTTGAAAAGTCTTACATTTCAGTCTGCATTCGAAGAATTGAAACAAGTATTACCGGAAGAATTACATCGAGCAATTCTCGAAATAGTTGAGTACTTACTTGAAGGATTTGGTAATCCCACACGTATTGATTACGGAACTGGACATGAAATGGCATTTATCATGTTTTTATGCTGCATGTTTAAAATTGGCGCTTTTAAGGCTGAAGACAAAGTTGCAGTTGCACTTAAGTTGTTTCAGAGGTATTTTAGCATACTAATGAATTAATAATGTCTTAATGGCTATTTATAATGCAAGTTAATAAACATTAGAATCAGAAGATTAAACTGTGATTTTTCTTTTAATAGGTATCTGGAAATAGTACGAAGGCTTCAACTAACTTACAGAATGGAGCCAGCTGGAAGCCACGGCGTTTGGAGTTTGGATGACTATCAATTTGTACCTTTTGTTTGGGGCAGTGCTCAATTAGTTGGTAAATATTTTATATCAATTTGATTAATTTTTATTCATCAAAAGGTAAATTGGTAAAATGAATGATATAATATGAATGACAATTTCAATAAAGATCAAGAAATATTTTCTCGCAGGTCATCCTCGCATCGAGCCTCAACATTTTGTGGATCATGGAGTCGTTGAAGCGTTTGCAAAACAATACATGTTCCTTGGGTGCATCGAATTTATTTCTAAGGTAAATGGTAATTCCTATAAAAAGGAGGGCTTCAATTTTCTCGGGCATTTTTGTTACTTTCTGTGCTACGTTTTTTTTATCTTATTAATTTATATTATATATCAAGAGACCTGGTATTTTTACCTTAAACTTTAAAGGCCTCTCTGATGTTTATTTTCACTTCAAATTAATATCAGAGGCTATATCCTATTTCCCCTAAAATATTCTTAGGGATCACTGTCAAGTCTGATATCAATTTGTTTATTTCTTGGTAGGTAAAAACAGGACCGTTTGCAGAACATTCAAATCAACTTTGGAATGTCAGCGCAGTTTCCACGTGGTCGAAAGTGAACAGTGGACTTATCAGGATGTATAAAGCTGAGGTAATTGTACAAAAATGGAAAGATGGATTTAAATGGGTTTAAAAGTGTCTTCAAGTTTCTCACGCTATTTTTTTAATTGCAGGTATTATCCAAGTTCCCTGTGATTCAGCACGTACTCTTCGGTTCCTTACTTTCGATTAATGAAGCGCCCGAGGGTGCGAATTGCAGAGTAGGACAGCTTGGTCCACCTTTGGCTGGACCGCGGCGGATGTAAATCTTCTATATCTTAATACGTTCCAACAATTAAGATCTTAGATTGTATAAAAGTGTATTTATGAGGTTGCTCTTAGATGAGATTCAACAATTTTAACGAAAAGCATTAAGCAATATTGTATGTTGCAAGCTAGTATTTTTATTTCCACTTTATTCGTGTAAATTATTTAATTGGGACTAAAACTCATTACCTGGCTTTAAACTTTGTTTATACATAATGCTTCCGGTCTTTGATTAGTCGTAGAATCAACAAAATGCACTGTATTTTTTTGGCAAAACGAAAAGTATTTTCTGAAGGCGGCGAATCTGCTAGAGTAAGGTGTGAGAATCTTGAAATGAGATTAAATATGTGATTTTTCTTATTTTAATGTATTCTCTTCTATTTTATTTCAGTAGTTGACAGTTACTGTGAAAAAGAGGGGTCACAAATATATTTAAGTCTTTTTTTTTTTTAATCACAATAAAATTGTTACTAAGCTGCTGGAGAGATTTAAGAAATTTACTTAGAGAATTGTTTAATTTTTTCTGGTTATTTTAATGTAAATTATTTTACTGATGCATATTCAGTTTACGTTATGAAAATGGCCGTGACTAGTCTTCCAGCTTTTTTAGGTTGAATTGCGACAATCCTACAAAAGTATTTGATGGAGCTTCCAGTGGAGGGGTGAAGTGTCCGTCCCGCCTGGGCTATTTGTCGGAAAAGCTGGACGACTACAAACTTCGCATGAAAATATAAGGTGCCGTTCAAAAAATACGTAACGCTTTTTTTCTGAAAATCTTGACCCCCCCCCCCCCAACGCTTTTTCTATAGTTAGTGTATGTAACTTTAACATTAGCGTAACGCTCGAGGTGACCCCCCTCCCCCCTAAAGGCGTTACGTATTTTTTGAACGGCCCCTGATACATTTATTATTATTTTCCTAAATTGCATCAGAAAAAGAATTTAAACTTTTTGTAGGTATACATTTTAATCCTCAATTTAATTATTTATTAAAAATATAAATGATCAGGGTGCTTTTTTACGGATACAAATTTTTCTTCTACACAATTACAACTTCTATCGATTTCTTTTATTTTTTTTGTCCCCCATTATTGTTTGTTATTTTCCAAAAAGTTTTGCCATCGAAAAAATTAAGAAAAAGTTCATAATTATTTTCGTCCAGATTAAATCAACTTTTTTCTAAATTTTTTTGTCCAGAACATTAATTTGGAATATAATAAAAATTTAATCTTCAATTTTCATACATTTAAAAAACGTCGTTTTTCTAGAGCAATAATAAAGTAGTGCATTTAAAAAATAAAAACTTATTAATTAAATTGAAATAGTCCAAAGTTACAGTGTGTAACGTAAAACATAATGGTACATTTTTAAATGGCGGGTACAAAGATATTATAATATCTTTGGCGGTTAGATATTTCAAGTTCGGGTCAGAGTTCTGCGAAAATTCAACTTTAATCAATCAAAAATAGCTTTTGTATACAAATTATTAATAAAAGTTTATAGTTCATTTGTAAAATGAAGTGAAAGAGTAAGTCATTCAGTTTGAAGAGAACAAATTTAATATTTCAATATCTGGTCACTTTTTCTTGCGTAGTTCTGAATTTTACAAACATAACACTATTGTCTGTTGAAAAAAGTTCAAGGTACGTGTTTGAATAACATTCTCTATATTTTTACCAACTAGTAAAATTTTCAACTAATGAAGATAAATTTTGAACCAAAAATGAAATAGTTCAATTAATGAAACAGTTAAATTTTCAACAAAAATTATGAGTTGTCAAACAAGATTAAGTTCCTACTAGAAAGACAAATTTGCAACAAAATAAATAAATTTCCAACTAAATATTTCGAGTTCTAACTAAAAAAGGTAACTTTTCTACTAAAAGAAAACGAATTTTCAACAAAATTGTTAAATTTTCAACTAAAAAAAATAAATTTTCAACCAAAAATGGAATAGTGAAATTTTCAGATAAAAAAATTTAATTTCTAACAATATAGTTCAAGTTGCAACAAAAAAAGTGAATTTTCAACTAAAAAAGAAAATATTTTCAACAAAAAATGCAATAGTCAAATTTTCTGTTAAAAAAATTAATTTACAACCAAAAAAAGCGAAATTTTCAATATAATAGTTCAATTTTCAGCCATAGAGATGAATTTTCAACTAAAGTAATAAATCTTCAACAACAAAAAATACTTTTTAACAAAATAGTATAACTTTGAACCAAAAAATATGAATTTTCAACAAAAAATTGAATAGTTGATATTCCAACCAAAAAAGATTTTTAATATTAAATAAAAAACAATTGAATTTAAACAAAAAATACGAACTTTACATGAAATACTTGATTTCAAAGTTCAAAAAATAATTTTTAACAAAAAAATAAAATATATAAAATAGTTAAATTTTCATTGAAAGAAATGAATTCGCAACTAAAAAAAAATTTGTAACCAAAAATGAAATAGTTTGATTTTCAGTTTAAAAAATAATTTTGAACAAAAAAAAGGAGTTTTGAAAAAAATACTTAAATTTTCAACCAAAAATAATGAATGTTCACCCAAAAAGATGAATTTCCAAACATGAAGAATAATTTTCTACCAAAAAGTCCAATTTTCAACCATAAAAAAATATTTTTAACAAACTAGTTACATTTTTAACGGAAGAAATTAATTTTTAACCAAAATAAATGAATTCAAAACGACGAAGAATAATTTTCTAACAAAAATGTCGATTTTCAAAGACGCAGTTGAATTTTTAACTAAAAAGTTCAATTTTGAAGAAAAGAGAAACGAATTTTTATAAATTAGTTCAATTTTCAACCGAAAAATGATTTTTCAACCAAAAAGATTTGAAATTAAATGACGTTGAATTCAACCAAAAACGACGAATTTTCAATAAATCATGCAATTTTTCAAATAAAAAAGATCAGTTTTAAACCAAAAATAAAACAAGATCAAATAAAAAACAAATTTTCAACAAAGTAGTTAAATTTTCAACCAACGACAAGAAACTTCAACTGATAAACTTTTAATCAAAAACAGTTGAATTCAACAAAAAAAAAAAAAAGAAGACGGTTTTTCTCCAAAACAGATGGTTTTTTATTTTGAAAGTAAGGTTGTTTTTAGTTTTCACTATAAAAAATAAGAAACGTTTGAAAACATGTCTTTGAAACGATCTTTCAGTAAACAATAATGTTATATTTGTGAAATTCAGGACTATGCAAAAAAACTGACCGCAATTGAAAAATTTTAATTTTTTTTCTTTTCAAACTGAATGACTGACACTCTGACTCTTATTTTACAAATTAACTATAAACTTTGATTAATAATTTGTATAAAAAAAACTATTTTTCATTTATATTAAATTTGAATTTTCGCAGAACTCGGACCCGAACAGATTGCGCACTCTGGTGAGTGGTAAACTTCCCCATTCCATGGGACGATACTTTATTTTTTAATAACTTGAAAAAAATGATTTTTCACCATAGTATATTTAGATTATCTTTTTCAAAAGTTTGTATCATTATTTAATTGAATAACTTTTGAAAAATAAAAAATATCAAAATACACTTATGGTGAAAAATCATATTTTTTTAAATTATTAAAAAAACGGCCAACGGCCATACCACGCTGAAAAACCCAGTTCTCGTCAGCTCACTGAAGTTAAGCAGCGTTGGACGCGGTTAGTACTTGGATGGGTGACCATTCAAGAATACTGACATGAGTGCTGTTGGCACATCGTGGGTGTGGTGAGCCCACACTTGTAGTTATTTATAACTACAAGAAAAACCTAGAAACACTACCCGAATCGGGTAGTGTCACGCCTACCCTGAAAGGGAAATGGTTTAATGGTATATATATATTAAAAAATAATAAAGTAACGAAACAAGTGTATAAAGGTAAAGTAAATGGCAGAATGCCCAGAGGTAGACCGGCAAAAGAATGGTTAGAATCTGTGAATGAGACACTAATCCGAAGAGACATAAGAAGCCATAGAAACACAAGAGCTTGCATGAAAAAATGCATGGACGTGAAGGAAGCTAGAGTAGTATGCCAGGACAGAAAAGTGTGGCGACAACTGGTTTGTAAACAGAGTGATGATAGAGTGAATGACGTCTGAAACAAAGACCTTGGATACTAATGGGCCCAAGTGGAGAACCACACATAACAATTTCGTGAGGCTCTTCACCTGGGGTGATTGCTAGAGAGATTGATCAGCAACCTGGGTTGGAGCAGTGTTGCGGAATGAACGTGTCATTTGGATAAATAGCACGAGAATTCCAGATGAATCTAAAATATATATACCTAACACCTATATCTACCTTATACCTATATACCCACCATACACACTAGTATTTTCCAACCGAGCAAGTCACGCCTACCCCGAAAGGGAAATGGCTTAATGGTATAATAATAATAATGTCCCATTGGTCCCATGCAATTTACATTATTGTTTGGCCCTCAGCGTACAGACATCTTGGATTTCCCCCTCTCACCTTGAAAAGTTTGCATATGCGCGTTGACGCGTATCCATGACAACAGGCGTTTTCCGTTTTTGACAGCTTTGTAATCATTGGGTGATTGGAACGTGTTTTTGAGTTTTTCACTTTTCCTGTGCGTACTTTTGTGTTATTTATTATGTCAAATATGATAAAATTAGTAGTTTTTAGTTTAGTTTTAGGAAATATTGACAGAACATTATGTAGTAGTAGCGATATAGACGTAAATGGATACATTGCCTATTGTCCCTGCATGGGTAAGTAAATTTCTTTCATTATTTTCGAGTTTAATTTTAATAAAAAATCGAGGAAGGCAGTAATTATCGAAAAAGGAGTTATTGTATTTAAATCCCGAACTATTTGGTCATATTATATGATTAAGTTTGATCGAGAAAATGCAATTTTTTTTTTAGAAAAACCCTTAATAATGATATGTGAGGTTATGTTCGGCCTTTTTGCAGTGCACAGCAATGACTATGTTAACCAAGTTGATATTTTTTAGGACGTTTTGGAAATCAAGCGGATCATTTCCTAGGTGCCTTAGGCTTTGCAAAAGCTTTAAATCGAACTTTAGTTTTACCAGCGTGGGTTGAATATCGAACTGGTGAAATTAGATCGGTACGTAATTGCTTTTAAAAAGGTTAATTTAAATTTAGAAGATCATATTTTACTTTCAACTTACATTATCAGGGTTGTTACAAAGGTCTGGTTTCCAAATTCTATGATTTTTTCAGATTTACTTTGGAAAAACCCCAGACCATTCAATTCAATTTTAAAACATTCTACTGATCCCAGAGTAATTTACCAACAATTTCTTGTAAAATTAATAATTCATGCAAATGTATAGGGCTTTTCTGTAATTTTTCATTTCTGAACAATTCTCTTTGATATTAATATAATATATTATATATATTTTTTTATTAGTAAAGAAATCAATTCTTATGAATTCGGAAATTAAAAATTCGTTGTAAAGTGCTAAAATAATTGAAGTAGTAGTAATAACTTTGAAGTAGGTGCTACTAAAAAAAATTCCAGTCAATTTTTCAAAGTTCCATGACTTTGAGGTCTTTCAGATTTTGTAGCAACCCTGATTAGTATGGATTGAAAAGAGTAAACATAGTGCAGGATTTTTACAACTGCTAAAATTCTGTTGAAAGTAAGTAAAACACTTTTGTTAATTTCAGTTGGGTTAAAATTCATTTAAAAATCTTACAGTTGCAAATACCATTCGATACCTACTTCAATGTTACTCATCTTAGAACTTGCCACAAAGTGGTTCTGATGGAAGAGTTCATAAAGGAAATTGCTCCAAATATATGGCCACCTGATTACAGAACAGGTAGGTTATTATTAAAATAAAAACGTTTTTGACCCCTCTCCCGGAGGAAATCCGCGAGTATCAATTGACGGACTCACGGATTTTTTCGTGTAAATCCTGTCCGAAAATAACACGAGGATTTTTTGTATAGGAGAGTAAAAATGGTATCAATAGAATGTTTGTATCTTGAGGTCTAAACTTTTTTAAATTGAAAATATATCAACTGTAAAATATTAAACATGATCTGATACTGAACAATTTCAGCTTTCTGTTACTCGGCGCGAGGCAAAACGGAATCCTGCAACCCTAAAGAGGGAAATCCCTTCGGTCCTTTTTGGGACACCTACAATATTGATTTTGTAGATTCAGAATTTTATGGACCGTTGCATTACGATGTGCATCACACAGATATTGCAGACCAGTGGAAGAAAAAATACCCGGTAGTTTCTTGGCCGGTTCTCGCATTTACCGGAGCACCAGCCACTTTTCCTGTTCAGTTAGAAAACAAAAATCTTCAAAAGTGCCTCCAGTGGAGTGACTCCATATCTAATAAAGCAAAAACTTTCATAAAAGAAAAACTCCCACCTGGAGCATTTATAGGGATACATTTGAGAAACGGAATTGACTGGGTAATTATACTTCCTTTTTAAAGATAAAAGCATACAGAATTGAAGAAATTCAAAAATTAGATACAATATGGAATAGGTAGGATAAAACGAATCGAATAATAATTATTTTCAATTGATTACTTGTTAATAGGTACGAGCCTGCGAATTCATTTCGAATAGTCCAAATCTTTTCGCTGCACCCCAATGTTTAGGATATAGAAACGAGCGTGGGAAAGCAACACAAGCAATGTGTTTTCCATCTTTTGATTTAATTCTGCTTCATATTAAACGCATTATTCGCAATGGGAAAGATATAAAGTCTGTATTTGTGGCATCCGATAGTAATTACATGATTGATGAACTGAACAACGCTCTTGCCAGAATGGAGGTATGATTGATCAAGGAAATATACTTATTAAAATTCTTATTTACTGAAAACCCACAGGCACAGCTAAGTTCCGTTGAAGTTACCCCAGGAGTAATTTTTGATTAAATCAGTTTTTTGCACAAACGACTGAGTAAGAAACGAGGGGTTAACCACTCTTGAAATCTGGTATACAAGCCTTTGTACAATCTTTGAAATGTCTGTTTGATCGTTTGATATTTTTTATTTGAGTTTATAAATGTCTAGATAAAATGTCTCGAATATTGTCAAGATTTTTGTATATTTTGTTAAAATTTCTACATAGTTTTATCATTGGAGAATGAAAGAGCTAGATTTGATACCGTTTTTATGTATAGCGGTTCTGCCACTTATGAGTTTCTGAAATCTTTATGAAATATTTTAAATCTTCGTAAAATTATTTGAAATTTTTGTGAAATAATTGAAATCTTTAAAATATTAAATATTTTTAAATATTTGAAATCTTCTGATATATTTTGAATTTTTTTTTAAAATCTTTGAAATACTTGAAACTCTCGAAAACTTTGTGAAATTTGTTATGCCTTTGCCAAATTTTTGAAATTTTTTGAAATATTTCTAAATCTTTTGGAATTTTTGAAATCTTTGTGAAATCATTTGCAATATTTTAAATCTTTGTGAAATTTTTGAAATCTTCGTGAAATCCTTGTGAAGTCTTTTGAAGTCTTGAAATCTGATATGCACTAAAAAGCCGAGTGGTCAATCCCTCGGTAATAAAATAATAAAAATAAATATGTTTATCTTCGATTCGGAATAATGTATAGAATAACATACGTGTAAACGATAATATGTAAAGTAAAATAAATAATTGCAGGTTCGTGCTTATAGACAAGAAGATGAAATATCTCCTCACTTAGACTTGGCTATTCTTGGAAGAGCAAATTACTTCATAGGTAATTGTATTTCTTCCTTTTCCGCTTTCGCTGCAAGAGAACGAGAAGTGAAGGGCCTTCCAACATTTTTCTGGGGCTTTCCACCTGAGCGAACTGCATCTTCGACTGCACACGAAGAATTTTGACTTTCTAGGCTATATTATCAAAATAATTCTTAATTTATTCATACATCACTCGCATGATCGCAATTATACTCTAGAAAATGGAGCAATAGAGATAAACTCTTTCTTAGATTATTTTTTTACCTTTTATATTTTATGTAAAAGTCTGAATATATGTAACTTTTTCTTATAGAATCTTTGTAGAAATATATTAAAATTAAAACCCTCAGTCCACAGACGACCTTTAGGCAATATAGGCAAGTATTAGAAGCGAATATAGCTCTTTAAACTCTTTTTTCGGGATTATTGTTCAGCTACTTTTTTCATATTGCACAAACTTTCTCGTAAGGTCTCTGCGAAAGCTTTAGTGGAGGTTTCTGGACAGTCTTGGAATGATGAACAGGCGAAGAGAATGTCCTTTGGCCGGGGATTGTAACAACATCCGTAACCTTCGGGAACGACGGGCCCGTAGCACATGAATGAAGCAGTCTTGTAAGGCACCTAAAAATAAACATTACATTTTTGATATTTATAATTAAGTTGTCAAAATGCACTTACTTGCAATCACATGCTAAGTGCAACTGCGACAGTAAAATTTGCGTATGCTTAAAGTTTTGAAGAATGAGAATAAGCATTTTTCATTGCATGAATATGAGTAACTTTACCACAGGGTGACCAGGGAAACTGGGAAATGATTAGGAATGATGTATTTGTAACCGGGAATTGACAGTAATTGTATTTTTTGACGGGCCATTTTTTTAATTTGTAGTAGAAAATCCTATACAATCACTTTATGTGTAACTAACTTGATCCTCCTGTTGAGCACGAGCAATTTCTACAAAGAAATTGTCTTCCCCAAGCTGTGCCAGCGAGGGGCCCTTGACAGATTCTGGTTGAGAGAGCTGGGGTGGTAGAGCGGTCTCGCTCTCCTCGAAGTTCACTGGGGATCCTCCGGTTGGTTTAAGCGATAAGGCCCGGGAGAGTTCACTACCGCGAATCGTTCGGGGTTGCAGTCTGAAGCAAAATTTCTGAAGGAAGCTGTACCAGGTTCCGAATTTCGCCTTGGCGTCCTTGGTATTTTCTAACCAGCGAATAACGCTGGGGTTGGTTTTCACGACGAAGTCCCGCCCTTCGAGGAAAGGTCTGAAGTATCTAATGGCCCAGACCAAAGCATGCCCCTCCTTTTCCGTGAGCGGATATCGGGATTGTGTCTCGGTGTACTTGGCACTCGCGTAACTCAACACCTGGGCGGAGCCTTCCGGATGTTGTTGACACAATACTGCTCCCATTCCAATAGGACTAAGGTCGGTCTGTAAGTAGAGAGGCTATTCGGGGTTTGGCCTTGCTAGACGCAAATCTGTGCTGAACAGCGCCTTGATACGCTGCATAGACTCTTCGGCCTCGGAGGTCCATCGCCATTTGGCATTTTTCTTTAATAAATTGGTCAGAGGGGCTGCGGCCTCCGAGAAGTTCGGAACATACTCTCGAATCCAGTTGCAGATTCCTAAGAACTGCTGAAGTCCGCGCCGTCCCTGTGGTGGGGCAGCTTGGAGGATTGCCTGTACATGCTCCTCCTGGGGTTCGTTATGTTGGGAGGAAACGAGATGGCCCAAATATCGCAGCTCTGTTTGGCCGAAGCAGCACTTCTTTAGGGAGCAAGTGAGCTTATGCATCTCTAACCTCTCAAGGTCTAGATTTAAATGGAGGAGATCTTCTTGCCAGTTTTTTGAGTAGACGATTATATCGTCTAAGTAGACGATACAAAATTTATTAATGTACCCTCGGAGGACAGTTTGGCTCATTAAACACTGGAAGGTTATGGGGGCGTTCTTAAGGCCGAACGGCATCACTCGGAATTGGTATGTACCTCCATGGGGTACGGCGAAGGCGGTGTATTTCTTCGAATCAGGGTGGAGCGGCACTTGCCAATATCCGGAGCGTAGGTCTAGTGTTGAAAATACGCTGGCGCCTCCCAGCTCCTTGACAGAATCCTGAATACGGGGAAGGGTGTGGGTTGCATCTTCCGTTATGGAGTTGAGTCTCCGAAAATCAATACAAAATCGGAACTGCCCGTCCTTTTTCTTTGCCAACACGATAGGTGAGCTGTAAGGGGAGTGGCAAGGCTCGATAACCCCGTCTGCAAACATCTCCTGGACCTGTTCCAGGATTATTGTCCTTTTTTGTTCTGAACAAGGGTAAGGCCTCAGGCGGAAAGGTCGGTCGTTCAACACGTGAATTTCGTGTTGAGCTGATTGGGTCTGAGTCAGTTTTTCCTGTGAGTCCAAAGTGTTCCGGAAGCGGTGCATGAGATTTTCAAACTCATCCTTCCATTTCGACGGGAAGTTGTTCTCGATGTTGAAATTCGAGGGGACGGCTGGTTCATCGTATGGTACTGCGTTGGTCAGGTAGAGAAGGTATCTCGATTCTCTTCCCGCATAAAGCCTTCCTCCGGGAATATCGATGAGAACCTGTTGATCGTAGATCCAGGGCAGCCCTAGAATTAAGGGTTCCCGGAGTTCGTTGCTCACCCAGCATGGTAGTTGGATCATGCGGCCTGCAAAGTCGATTTCGAGGGTCACCTTTCCTTGGGCCAGCATAATCGTGCCCGGTGTGGCCAGGTCGACCTCTTGGGGATGGTAGATCATCGATGCCCTCTGTTTTTCGGTTAGGACGTCTGGGCGGAGGAAGTTTTCCGTGGCGGCCGTATCTAAAAGTCCTACTATGTCGTTCCCGTTGACGACCCCTCTGACCCGGGGTAGGCGAAGGTATTCCGTGGACGTCTGTTGCAAACTCGCTACTGAGAGCCGGGGGCGGTGGGGGATGGTTGTTCCACCGCCCGCCTCCAGTTTTCCGAGCCTGAGGCCTTCTGTGCATTGCGTTCTGCGAGTTTTTTCTGATAGACTTCGCAGTCTCTGTGTAGGTGATAACCGGGGCAATGCCAGCACTTGGCGTTGACTCCGGGGTTATTGCCTGAAGACTCCTCCTTTGAGGCGGTTTTCCGGTCTTCCTTCCGGGGAGTAGCCTTGTCCCACTCTCTTTCGTCGTGCTCAGCTTCGACGGCTCGAGAGAGGAGGGTGTCGAAAGTTGTTGGTGCTGAAGCTCTGATGCCGCGTCGAATGCCCGGTCGGATGAGTTCCATCAGGGCAATTACTAAGCTTTGTTCGGCGGCATCAGGATGAAGTCTCTTATAGAGCAGCCTCTTCCGGTGTAAAAAAACAGCCACCGACTCCTTGTCTGTTTGTCGGACGGAGTAGAGTTGGGCCTGAAGTCGGCCTCGGATGGTCGGCGAATCATACTGTCGAACGATTAGGTCCTTGAACTGAGCCCACGGGAAAGAGAGACCCTTGTAATCTTCCCACCATTGAAGGGCTCCTCCCTTTAGCGCTGAACTGACCGCTTTGGTCTCGTGGTCTTCCTGGATTCTCATGGTCTGGAAGTACGCCTCGATGTCTCGGAGGAAGGTTGATGGATCCTCATGATCTTTTCCCCAAAATTCTGGGATCATGCTTATCTTTGGTAGTTCCTGGATGAACTCCCGGAATCCGTGCCACGTTGTTAGGGGGACTCCATCAGTTCCCACCTGTGCACTCTGGCCCCCGACTGGCTCTGCCAAGGGGTAAGGCGTTGGATAGACCGGGTGGCTAACTGTCGGATGCGTACCGGGGTACAGCATCGAGGTTTGATTAGGATAGATGGTTGGGTAGGCTCCGGGGTAACCGGGTGGGTAAGCAACCGATTGTGCCGGTGGATAGGTCCCCGGTGGAATGAAGGGGTAGGTTCCGAATGGAGCAGCAGGATAAATCCCAGGTTGCACCATTGGATTAAGTCCCGAAGGAGCAACGGGATAATTCCCGTACGAAAGGTTAGGATAGGTCCCAGACGACAAAACTGGATAGGCCACAGGCGGGGCAGTAGGATAACCTCCAGATAAGAAGGTCGGATAGGTCCCAGATGGGGCAGTAGAGAAGGCTCCAGATTGTACTGTTGCGGGGGCACCTGAGGGGCCGATGGGGTAGGTCCCAGATGAAAAGGTAGGATAGATCCCAGATGAAGCAGTAAGGTCTGCTCCGGATGGTGTTGTCGACGGGGCTCCTGGGGTGGCAGTAGGACAGGTTCCATATTGGGTCTGCGAATTAGTCCCGGGATCGGTGCTCCAAACAACTCCAACGGAGTTGACTAAGGTTGTAGTCGTATTAGGCGATGTCATTCCCCTGGAATGGGCCGTTGTGAGTGCCCCCGGATATCCGCCCTGGTACACAGTGGATAGATCCGGGTAGGTGCCTGAGGTTTTTGCGGCTAGGTGACTGGGTTGCACTGGGGTTTGGTTGGCTGCAGACACATCGCCTAGGGACTCTATGAGAGCGGTCGATGTCGAATTCGGCACCGTGGAGACAGTCGGCAACCAAAACGACGTGGCCGGAGTCGAGGTGTTTCCGACAGCCGTAAACCCTGGTGGGAGTCTCTGCCGGATCATAGCAGGTGTACTTAACCCGTAAACTGAAGGTGTGGTTAACGGAGCCGAGCTCCCGCTGGATTGTGCTATGGACGTTGTTCCAATAGGGACAGCCGGTGTCGAAACCGGGTTAACACCCGACTGTGATTCGCCCCTATCTCCTGGGGGAGCAGTGGTGACCACTTCGGGAGCATCCCCTGGGGATGCCCCGTGGATTCCGACGGTGAGTTGACCTTGTTGATCCATCCTGGATTCAGATTCCAGCCTTTCGGTTTCAGAGAACCCCCTGAAGGGTTCGGAGGTCTCCGAAGTAATGTTCGTGGGGTGAGCGGGCGCCACCGGGTTTTCCTGACCACTCCCGGAAGTGGTTGGTTCCGGATCCTCGAGGCTAAAACGTGAGCCTCGTTTGGTTGGAGTCCGGGCAGTCATCGGATGCCTGGCTGTTCGGTCGGGGGATCGGGATATCTTCAGATATCCAACCGTTTGGACAAAAGGGGCCCCACGTTGGGCGCCAAAGAATTGTTAAGGTAGAAAATAAGAATTATACCTTAATTTAATCTGACCTAACAAAAGAAATGAGAATTCGCTGGCGAAATATTAGGGCCGTAAAGGTCGGGGTCCATAGTGACTCTAACTGCCAGGTGGTTCTCCGATCCTGCGAGAGTATCGAGAGCGGTTCCATGTGGGCGTAAGTTAAATACACGGTATTGTCTAGGCCCTTAAGAAGTTCAGGGAGGTAAGAGACAGGTTCCAGAGGAACTCTTACTGCCACGTTGGTTCTCCGATCCTACGAGAGTATCGAGAGATAGTCCATGTGGATATAAGTTGAATGTACGGTAAAGTCTAGGAACTCCAGTGGTTCAGGGAGCGAGTTCGGTTCTCCGATGCAACGGTGAGGATCGTGAGAAAGGGTTAGATTTAAATATCTTTAAATCGTTCTCCGATCCTACTGTGAAGATCGTGAGAAGGGATCCCGAGGTTAATGACGGGAGTCAATTACTTCCCGATCCTACGACGAGGATCGTGGGAGATGGGCAGGTTTAAGCACGTTTGAATCACTCTCCGATCCTACGGGGAGGATCGTGAGAAGGGATCCCGAGGTTAGGAGGCAGAAAACAATTAATCTCCGATCCTACGCTGAGGATCGTGAGAAAGGGGTACGTTTAAGTCTATTTAAATCGCTCTCCGATCCTACAGGGAGGATCGTGAGAAGGGATCCCGACGTAAAAAGGCGCGGTACAATTAATCTCCGACCCTACGGTGAGAATAGTGAGAGAGGGGCAGGTTTAAGCAAGTTTGATTCACTCTCCGATCCTACAGGGAGGATCGTGAGAAAGGATC
>CAKNYM010049699.1:237386-252429 GCA_932195095.1 Andricus curvator
TCTCTGATCCTACAGGGAGGATCGTGAGAAGGGATCCCGACGGAAAATGGTGTGATGCAATTAATCTCCGATCCTACGGTGAGGATCGTCCGAGAGGGGCAGGTTTAAGCATGTTTGATTCACTCTCCGATCCTACGGGGAGGATCGTGAGAAAGGGTCCCGACGTAAAAAGGCGCGGCACAATTAATCTCCGCTCCTACGGTGAGGATCGTGAGAAAGGGGCAGGAGTCAATTAATCTCCGATCCTACGACGAGGATCGTGAGAAAGGGGTTTATTGAGTTAGAATTTTAACTACGTGAAAAAGAAAGAAAGGAAGGGCAGAACGGAAGGGACACTGTTAAAAATAAGGTACTCACGTTCCTCGATGCAACAATTTTTTTGGATGAGTGGACACGATCAATAAAAATCCACTAAGTTCTTCTAGTTTACAAGTCCACATTTATTTCTCTCGAGAGACACGGGAACAAAAATAGGTCGAAAAAGAAATCCCTAATTTTTAAGCGGAAAAAACCATCCCGCAAATCACTACACTAAAAAAAAAAGTACAACTGGAATTACGGACGAAAAAAGGCACCAAGCAGCGGAGCTTTCCGCGAACCGGAGGATACGCCATCCGATGGCAGGTGATGCAGGCGGAGCGAGATGCTCATCAGGCACCGGTCGTAGATCAACTGACGAACTGGCCGCGGGACTGAACCTCGTCCCGGGGCCCGCTCGTCACGCCGCGCGTGACGTAACTTAGTACTAATAGAGAGAGGGGAGCGCAGCGTGCCAATATTCGAACTACAATTACCGTAGGAGGAAGGACTGAGAGCTGTCATTCTTTGGAGGGGCAACAGAAAAACCGAAACCGCCTTTGTTCGAACAATTGGCGGTTTTGTTGTGTAACACTTTGATGGTAACACAGGAAAACTTAAACAGAGAAAATGGTGTCTATATCTACAGTTCGAATGTAATACAGGTATAAACTCAGGGGTATATATTAGAAAAATACAAAAATCTGTCTTCAATTACCGTGAAAGCTGTATTTAGTCGGTATTTCTTTTCACGAGAGAAGACAGGGAAAAGCGTAAACAGGAATTAAACTAAAGTTAAGAACTAAAAAAAATATTGAATCACAAAGCTTGATCACTAAAACTAACAATGTTCAATTTGAAACCTTAAACATTTTCAGTTTTGAATTAATAACATTCCAGTTTTTTTAAGTTTCAGAGCTTCAAAATAAAAATTGGTTGGAGATCGTCTATTTTTTGGAACTTTCAATTTTAAATTATTTATTTTTTAAGGCTAATGCTTTGAAATAGTAAGATTATTAATGTTTTATTTTGAAATACCAGTGTCTAATTTTGAAGATCTTTTAGAATTAAACTTATACCGTATGATTCACTTTATTGTTGCGGATGAAAGACTGCAATAATGCAGTTTAATTTTAAACAACTTAAATAAAAAATGTTCAGCTTCGATAGATTGAGTTTTTGAGCATTTCAGTGTTCTGAAAAAAATGATTACAAAAAAAATTTAAACCTAATGTTGTTATAGATGAATACAAGTAGATTTTACCTGGCTGGAAGTTAGAGTAAAGTACGTGCTTCTGGTCCATCCAACGTCTTTATAAAATTCAGGTAACTCAATTTTTTCGCCAATCGCTATCATCTTAAGACCGAAGAAGAGTCTGTCGATTCCTTCGCCTGTAGCTGCCTAGAATATATTTTTTCTAACTTATACGACAAGAATGATTAAAAATCTGAAAATGGATTTTGGAACTATTTTCCATTCTTTGTCTTAGATCCGGCGAGAAAAATTACCTCTCCAGCTGCTTGTTTATGAGCATTAATGGCTTTGATCAACGCCTCCTTTTTCTCACTATCGGATCCACAATCCGAGCTCATTAACTTCGCAAATGCAACAGATTCGGTGCTGGTGGATCTAATACACTCTGTTCTCGCACTTATGAATCTACGAAGCGCTGCAGACTCGTAATGAGCAGGAGGTTTCTTTTGTAATTTATAAAAAGTCACTTGCATTGCAATTTGTATAAAACTATCCGGACTAAGTTTACATTTCTTTATCTCATCGGCCCCATAGTCTTCAAAGGTGAAGCACTCCATGTCAATATTTTCAGACAGTCTGTAAACATTTTTATTTTTGAGTATAATTGATAATTATAACTAAAGATATGTCTAAAATCAAGAAAACAATACTTGTCTACTCCACGCGCTGCTTCTTTAATTGCTTTCTCCAGTTCATCATTGAGCATGAATTGCAATTCTTCAGCTTTAGGGAAATTCGTAGCATCTTCACATTTTGTTTCTGATTTACTTGCACTGTAATCAACAGGGAAACATGAAATATTTACTTAAAAAGAAAGTGAAAATCAATGTCTGTTCTCAAAATAGATATCTAGTCGAAACTAAAATTTAGTATAAAATTGGGAAAAGACAAACGACTTTCGAACTAAATTAAATGTAAAACTTTTTAAGAATATTTTAAGCAGGATAAGAGAATTTAAATATTTCGTACACTTGGTTCAGAACAAAATCGTGTAGAACAGCGACAGGAACCCCTTCGCAAGGACTGTGTTCATATTCCATTCCACAATATCCATCAGGAGAGACTATATACTTAAAAAAAATGTTTTTATTCAATAAATTTAAGTGCCATTTAATTCTACCAATAATATTCCGTTTGCTGTTCGCCGATTCAATAGAAGAGTTTACCTGTACAGTTTTGTCGTGCCACCTATTTCCAGCATTTGTGCAAGAACTAAAACCAGTCATAGTTTGAACTGATCTCACAGAGGCATAATTCTTAGATTTAAACGCATCTGTCGGCAGTTCTTTGTCCAAGCAGAGAACAAACAGAGAAGATTCCAGGTCTTTGAGAATATTGGAATTTGAACCAATATCTAAAAATGAAGAGGATTGTCAAAAACGAGGGGCTGATTACTCTTGAAATTTGGTATATAAGCCTCCGAGAAATTTTGAAACTCTTTGTGAAATCGTGAATCATTGAAATGTTTTAAAATAGTAATAGCACTTTTTAATTATTTGTAGATACATAAACTACAGGGGGATAATAAACTTCGAACATAATTTGTTATTCTAAATTGTAATTTCTAAATGATGTTTACCTTTAAGTATGGCATGATTTTCTGCCCACGTATCTCTGCTTTCTCCCGTCAAAATTCCAACTGCATTCTCTGCAGTGCAAGATCGTTTGGCAATATCTTTAATTGTGGCTTTGAGCTGATTCTCGTTTAAAGATTTACCGCAACCATCGATAACATTCAATTTGAAGAACTACAAGACATGGAGCATAATTAAGTCTTTCATGAAAAAACAAACGATTCGGAACTTCGTTTGTAATTAAATCACAGGGTTTACTGCGCAAAAGGAGCTCAAAATAGGGGGAATAGTGTAATTTTTTCACGAACAAGGGGGGCAATTCCGGAAAGATTAAACATTATTTTTACATGTAGCAAAGAAGAAGTAATCTTTTCATAAGAAATGTTATATTTCGAAATAATGATTAATGCTTTTTTTAATGATTTCTGCCATTAAATAATTTATTTTTAAAAATTGGATATACTTATGTCATTCGAAATCCATTCACAGCGATATAAATGTCCGAAAAAAATAAAATTGGTAAAATGGACCATTTTCATATGTGTAAAGTTGTTTTCATAATGAAGAATATTTTATCTTTTAAGAATTGAATCATTAATAATTTAATCGTGATACTTATAAATAAAATTAAGTATTTCTTTCCAAGATGTCATTTCGCCCTTTACTACAGTTGTATACAGTATACCTTACTTATAAGTTGGAACATTTAACTTTGCAGTTGACCAGCTTGGAATACTCCATTTTTTAATTATTTAACTTTGTACATTTCAATTACGAAGTGTTCACGTTCTAATACTTCATTTTAAAATTACAATATATTTTTTAACTGTTCCAATTTTATAGTTGATAACAACTTCTGTATCCGGTATTCACACTTTCAACATGTTTTAAAATGTTTCAGCTTCAAGTTTTTTTTAGAAGTTTTTATTTTTAATGGTCTACAGTTTTCATCACTGCGGAAACTACATCCATATCTAGAGCTGTATGTATTACACTATAATATGGGCGTATAGCAGACTTTAATTCTAATTATAAAAATTAATCGCCATTTTAAATTTAAAATACAAAAAATCAAATTAATTATAATAAATAATTCTATAATTTAAAAGGAAATTAAACTTTCACAATACGCGATAGCGTAGCACTTTTTAGTTTTAAATGTAATAATTTTGTGGATGTAAAACGAACAATGGTTCTTACAGATTACTACCTGTTTCAAAAATCCTGGCCCCTCTACAAATCATTGAATAACTCAATAAAAAAAAATCGCTTAAAAAAAGGAAACACAACTTGTCAATCCTCATTTTATTACGAATAAGTACAATATAATTTGATCGCGATTCGTCCATAACTTTCGATGCAAATTTGCAGTGAAGGTGAAAAAACGTGGTTAAAAGCACCTTTTATAACTTGGTCAACTTTCGACCGTTCTATTTCATGGATAAATGCATGAATTCTTTTGAAAAAAATTGAGTAGTTACCATGAAGTTTTATTTATGAGTACATTTTCGAAAAATTCGAAAATATTTATAACTTTGGTGTCGGCAGTAAATAAAAGCTAAGGATGCTAACTCAGCTTCTATTCAAGGTGGAAGGCTCTACTGAGGCTTAAAATTTTCCAAAAAAATCAACAAATTCAATGGTGGGGTTTTAAAAACAGTTTATTACATCAATAACACGCTATCACACATTATAGTTTTCCATTTTTTTTTTGGACTGGAGGCACAAAAGAAGTCGATGATACTCTCAGCAGGTTCCAGGGTATCGATGTCCTGCTTGATCCTTCCCTCATAAAGTGTCCTTTTTTTTCTTCAACTTTCGTACATCTGGTAGAATGTGCCACTTGGGTCAACTGACTTTGACAATAGTGGACGGTAACCCCTTCAACGTATCGATTTCAATTGAGGTCGACTACCGTAGAAAAAAAACAGAAAAAAATAATAAGCGATAGCGTGTTATTGATGTAATTACCTGTATTTAAAAACCTACCATTGAATTTGTTGATTTTTTTGAAAAATTGTAAGCCTTAGTAGAGCCTTCCAGCTTGATTAGAAGCTGAGTTAGCATCCTTCGCTTTTATCTACTGCCGACACCAAAGTTATAAATATTTTCGAATTTTTCGAAAACGTACCCATAAATAAAACTTCAAGGTAACTACTCCATTTTCTGCAAAAAAATGCATGCAGTTTTCGACGAAATACAACGGTCGAAAGTTGACGAAGTTACAAAAGGTGCTTTTAACCACGTTTTTTCACCTTCACTGCAAATTTGCATCGAAAGTTATGGACGCATCGCGATCAAACTATATTGTACTTATTCGTAATAAAATGAGGATTGACAAGTTGTTTATCCTTCTTTTAAGCGATTTTTTTTTGATTGAGCTATTCAATGATTTGTAGAGGGGCCAGGATTTTTGAAACAGATAGTAGGCATCTTTACTTCATCGCCAGCTAAGTATACTTCGTCGAGTGCTGAGGGGAAAACAATGTCAGCAAATGCACAGGACAAAACATTAGTTTTGTAATATCTTCGTAATAAATAATAATTATCATTTTATTATTTCAATAAATAGTTTTTGAAAAATAAAATCTAATTTCCAAATACACTTACATAGAAAAAATTAGTTTTTACGAAGATAATAAGAAAACAGGGTTTCGTCTCATGCATTTGGTCCATTGGTTTCCCCTCAGCACTCAATGAAGCGAAGTTTGCTGGCGGTTAAGGAACAAATTTCCGAGTATTTTCCTCGTAATTCAAATATTGTATTTTCAAAAATCTTATATTTAAAGAGAAAAGGGAAAGTTTTTCGAGAACAGAATGACTGTAATTCCTAAACTGAATTAAATAGAAACTCTTCCACGTTTCACAGATAAATTTATAAAAAGTCTACCTACGTGATTATTACAAATGATTATCATATGCTTCGCATGGTCTGTATGCAAAAGTTTGTCGATTCCTCGATCAGGCTGACGATGAGTACCAAGAATCATTCCATAGGGTAGCATATCAAGTGGGTCTTTTCGAACCATTTCTTGTTTCATTTTCCCACTATTATAAATAACATTTTTATAAGTAAATATTATAGTAGATAATTCGTCACCCTCCGTTTTGAAAAGTTTGAACGATTATTATTTTTAGGCGCAGTAAGTATTACACTTTGTTTATGAATACATTTTTCCTGTTTTGCTGTTGCAATTATTAAATAAAATACTCACCTTAATTAAAACTGAAATATTAGTGAAAAAATGCCAACTTCGTTGAGCACATTTTTATATGGATAATTTAACTTCAATCTGAGGGAAAATCATTTTTGAAAATATGTTCAACTTTAAAAGTAACCTTCGGAATATTACTCAAAATTAATGTTTAATTTTGTACTGAAAATTGTCATTACAATTAGTTCAATTACAAATATTTTGTGAACCTGGCCAGGGTGGTCACTATTTTAAAATTTTGTTCTCCTGGCTTTCTCCCGGTAAATATTCGTGATTTCTCCCGGCTTAGAAAAAAAATATACTCGATAAGCATCAGCAAACTTTTTTGCAAGAAATCTATTGACTTTTAATCATATAAACAATTTAAAAATCCGTTATTAAACCAATTTTTAAATATTACGCTTTGAACATTTTTGAAACAATAATTAATAATTTCTAACTGAAAACGTCTGAAATGAAAAAAAAAACTATATATATATATATATATAGAACGATTTTGGACAATTTAATTAGAAAAAGGAGTTGAAAAATATTGTGTAATTTCTAATTGGAAGCGCTAAAAATTATCATTTTTTTAATTGAAGAATCACGAAATTTAATTATTTTAGATTAAAATGTTGAAAATAGGAAAATGTCAAGATGTTAAAAATTGAATATTTTAAGATTCGAATTCTGGAAATTAGATCATTTAAAATTCAGAAGAATTGAAATTGTATTATTTATAATTAAAAGCGTTCAAAATTAAAAAAATTAAAAACTTTTGAATTTGAATCATTTTAAATTCAGAGCAATTAAAATGTTACGATTTGAAATTTAAAACCAAATTGATTGAATCTTTCAAAGTCAAAGCTTCTGAAATTCTAGAATTTCAAATTGTTATTACATAACAAAATTATAGTTTAATATTGAAGCTGATAAGACAAATTTTTCTAAAATCAAAAAATAATTTAAAAAAAACGTTAAAAATAAGTATTAATTTTAAATGGGAAACACTAAAAATGAAAAAATTTCTACTCTGAAAAAATTTTAATTACCAAAAATTGTGATATTAACACTTTTTTTAATTATACTTTCCAAAATTCAACCAATTAAATTTTAGTTGCAAATTAAAACCTATGAAATGGAAAAATAAAAAATGTAGCGTTCAACATGAAAATTCAGGACTCTAAAATTGTAACCATTTAAAATTGCCGAAATTATTCCATTACTGATATATCAATTTCAAAAAGTTTAATTTTTATCTTGTTTTATTTTAAACACAATTTTTAATTTTTTAATTTCAAATCATCCTTTAGAATTATTTTACATTCTTGAAATTTTCTAATCAAATATTTTTCAATTTGAAATTATTTATTTGTTTAAATCTTTAACTAAAAATCTGACAATTTTAAGATATTACATTAAAAATAAAAAAATAATACAAAACAAGATTTCTGTAATATGATTCCAATTTTTGAAATCGTACAATTTTAAGCTTTTTAATTCGAAATTGCTTTATATTTACATCTAAAATTATTAAATTCAATACTGACCATCAAGGCTTTTAATATGAAATTTTGAAACATATGATTGCGAAATTGTCCTGACATTTTGAATATTTGACTTTGAAACTAAAATATTGTGAAATTTCAAATCTACAAAAATTAATATAAAAATTAATTTAAGAAAAAACTTTAGTTTCGAGGACTTAAAGATTAAACTTAGAATTGTGTATTCAAACCCATAATTTTAAATTAAAATTATAGAAATGTTAAAGACGATAAATATATTATTGATAAATATCATATAATGTAGTATCAAGTGACATTCAAAACGACTGGATAGATTTTGTTACTAAAAAATGTGATTTCTGTAAAAAAAATCATCTTTACTCAGAACTTGCAAAACGTGCGAATTATGAAATACGGAAAATCTCCCGGTGTAATATTTTTCTCTCGGCTTTATCCCGGTTTTCTCACGGTGCAAGTTTCTCCGGGCTCTCCCGGGTGGGTGGCCACCCTGATGGCGTACTTACTATAATTCTGAGAAAACTTGAATTCTTTGAATCTCATTTTACGCCATGTCCAAAATCAATTTTCCACATCAGCTAAAATGCACCCATATTAATATCAAAATTGGTAGAATAACTTTAGGGCGACGAATTGTTCGACTATCTCCAGATCTACCTTTTTACCATGGCGTCGTAATTGCAAACCGCTTCAACAAGTCGAGCTGCAAATGTATACATTTCTTCAGTCGATTTAAAGCTCTGACGTGGGGCGACAGTGCCTGGACTAGAATGCACAATTACAGGCATTCTGTAACCCAGATATGCTGCTTGTAACCACCATTCACCCATCTAGGAAATATAAATTTTACATTAAATAAAGACAAAGTTTATTTAAAATTTTATCGATTTTGTAGTAAAAATAATCGACTTTACCCAGTTTTCAGTCTTCTCGTATCTCTCTTGTAATTTTTTATGCAAAGAAGGTCCAAGCCCATCTTCGCTAATAAACTTTTGTACAACTTTCTCCGTATTGCAGTATTCTTCTTCGTTCAATAAAGGCTTTAATGTCCTAGCAAAAAAATGGTTTTTATTACAGTGAAATATAATTGATTTATTCTCAGTAAAAATATTTTAATTAAGAATTTCTTCAGTACTTTAAATATCTTTCTGCCGTTTTTTTCAAGTCCGGCACAGGTTGTTTGGGAAGTGGCTGCTGATTCAAATTGAGAGACGTTATGTTTAGTACCTGTTGCATTATTGGAATATTGTTCTTGAGTCCACTAAAAATCTAAAATAATTTAAACTTGTGTTAATAAGACCAATAAAATATCTTCATTGTAAAAAAAAATATCTCAACCTCTTATTAACTTTTTAACGTCGAATTAAAAATATATTCATTTTTATTCACGCAAAAAGAATTCAAATTTATAAGTTCAAATAATCGGTTTTCATTTGATAATATCAACATTTTTAAAGATATACTACGAGATACAGGAAATTTTATTTTTGGAATGAAGGACTTTTCAAACAGAAGTTCTACGATTACAGAAATTCGAATTATGACTTCTTTTGACTAAAAATGATCTAAAATCAATTAGCACTTTATATCCTCTAAAAATCTTGGACTTTTCTAAAAAAGAAAAATACATACCACAAAAGTTTAACTTACCGGTAATTTACTTAAGGGTGGAAAGGTAGTAAAAAATCTTTGCATGACTGGTTCTCCTTTGTATGCCCTTTGATTTTGAAGCAATTATTTCAAAGCTAACAAACAAGAGTGAAATTTAAATGACATCTAGAAAATAGGTATACCATTTTATTGACATGAATTGGCCAGGATGATTTGGAAGATTAATCAATTAAAATAGGACTATTCATGCAATTTATATAATTTCAGAAATTCTGTGAATCATATAAATTAATATCGAATTATATTGCACTTTTTACAGCTTAATTGATTAAGTATAAGCATGCATTTTTAATATACAGAATTTTAGTTTGATGTCATTTTAAAAAACTACATAGAAAATACATTTTAATGAAATATGGAATAAAAAATTTACCACAAAATAGTTTTCGACAGACCAGGAAGACGCATTTACGACACTCAACTACATTCAGATTTACAGATAGGACTTTTCTTCAGGGGGGAGCTCAGGCAGCTTGATCGATCTTGATTATTGGGTCATTTCAATTTCAAAAGATCATGCATCGTGAAGGTAGACATACAATAAAAATAATCTCTATTTTCCAGTATTAAAAAATACTAGGGAATGTGATTTACACGAGAAAAACTTCTCAATGTATTTTGAAAAAATGTTGACCTTTCGACTTTTAGATAACCTCAAAAATGTTTACAAATCACAACAGAAAACTTTCACTTTCACAGCTTTCGCCACTGGAAATTGGAATTTCAGTCTTCAGAAGAAGAAAATACTGGAAATACTGCATGAGCACAGTCAGCCCTCTCCCACCTCATCTCTGAAAATACCTTTTCCAGAGCTGGTCAGTTACACACCAAAGATATATAGATTTACGTCACTCGATCTGTGTCGAGACCTGAGAGTTGAGACAGAAGTTTTTGACGTGCAATACGTTTTCTACGCGATATAAGTCGGTGCGTAGAATCTTAGTAAGTTACGTTCCAAGGTATCGACATCCCAAGTTATATGTTTAATTGGATTGTTTTTTTTTGAATTAAATCCTTTACAGTCAAATAAATAAACAAAAACAAATAAATAATTATGCTTGGAATTGTGAAGACTACGTCATATAGTATATAACCCCATGGAATCATTTGAATTTAGAGAATCAAAAGGACAGAAGACCGAGGGGCCGTCCACTCTAGAATCGATTCTACGTGTGCATAATTATTCCGTCAATTAGAGCACGATTCCTGTGATTCCACACATGAAGCATAATCCGGTTTGATTCTGAGCGTAAGAAAAGAAAATAATCGAATCCAAACTCAGAAGATCGCACAGGGTTCATTCTGACAGTTGCGCGCATTGAGTTGCATCAGTACGACTGATTTCTGTTGTTGATTCCGCCTGAGTCCAGCTGATTCTTCGTTGATTCTTCATCGATTCCTTCGTTTCTCGACCACACTAGGGGAGCGTTTACATATTACGTAGCATTAAAAGTGGGAGGACTGGGTTCGTGTTTCGTTACGATCTGTTATGTGGGGGAAGGGGGTATTTTTAACCCGATTACATAACATGTTTAATTGCATGTATTTCTCAGGGTGGCCTGCTGGACTGGGAAACCGGGGAAACCCAGAAATGACCGGGAATTTTTTGGAGACTAGGAAAAAGGGGGAAAAGACAATGAATTTATTTCGTGACTGGGAATTTTACAAATTTTTTAAAGAAAAATCTAACCATTCAATTGAAATATCACGAACTTCATGTCACATGATATATCATGAAATTTAAAATAAGTTTGATTTCAACTTTTTTTTTAAACGTTAAGTTCAATTATTGACTTTTTCAATTATGAAACCATTTTATGATATATATTATGGAGTATTTTTAAAATGCAGTTTTGAAGACTTAAACAATACAGAATGAACAGCGTTTGAAATTAATATTTGTTGACAAAAAACTTCTGTAAATAAAAACTAATTAACAATTTCAAAAATGGAACTGTAGTTCAAGAATTCGAGATTGAATTGCATTCTTAATATTTTTTAACATTGAATAATTTACAGGTATTAACGTTATAAATTTGAACTATTTCCATTTAACTTAGTAGGTAAACAAATATAAACGTCCGATTGAAAATTTATCAACTACTTTTAACACTTTTATTAAATTAAAAATAATATTCAAATATTGTTTTAGTCTAAAATATTCCATTTTTAACCTATTCAAACTGAAATTTTTTAATTAAAGAAAATAACAATTTTTCAGTGACTTAATACTTTTTGACTGTTCATTTAAAATAAACAATTATAAAAATAGAATATTCATAACTAAATAATTAGAAACTGAATTGTTTGAAACAGAAAGCCTTGAATCTTTAAAATTTCACAGAGCTAAACTTAAACTTTGAACGTCACAATGTTAATTTGAATTCTTCTATTTAAAAAACATTGTATTTTAAAGTAAAATTGTGTAATTTTAATGTACACAATAGTTAATCAATTATTTAAAACAGAATATAGATTTTTCAAGATTTTCAAAATAAAATTTAGAAGCTTTAGATTTTAGAAGAAAAAAATCGAATAAGTTCAAGAGTTAATTAGAAGTTTCAAAAAGATTAAAAAGTAATTCAAAATATGAAAAAAATTCGAAAAAAGTAAAACAAAATGTACCTTTTTGAAGATTTCGAACCCAAAATAGAGAAGCTTTTACAAAAATTTAAAAAGCAATACAGCTTTACGGACTCCTCGTATGTGTAGCCTGCGTTCGACACTGCGCACTTGACGTGTTTTAACGCGTTGATCCCAAGCTAACTCAAGCTGACTCGCCCGAGTCTGCACGGAATCGTAGCGATTCCGAGTGATCCTTGGCGATTCTCACTGATTCCCGGTGTTTCTTCTGAATCTTACTGATGAACGCATGTTTCAAACTTTTAGAATCGATCTCTAAGATTCTACCGAATCAAGCTGATTCCCACATATTTCTGAAAAATCTTTTGACGAGTGACTGATTCTGAATCGATTCTAAGTGAGGAAAATCAATGATTCCTCTAGTGAACGGCCCCTCGCAGAAGACTGTCGCAACATGTTAATAAGCATGATTTCTAAAATACTTGAGGCCATGTGATGAGTGGGTCACGTGACCAGATTCCTACCTTACCGGTACTTTTTTTATTTGTCAACTTATTTTCAAACGAATAGCCACCCTATTGGAAAACCCTGTACGGGATCCCGTGACTGTTCCTGTCCGTGTTCCTTTGTTGGAACTAGGACGAGATCTAGTGCAAGAAACGTTACAGGGTCAGCATAAGAAATTGAGACACGAACCTGTACACAAACATGTACAGGAACATGCAGGAAACGAGGGAACCCTTACGGGAACGTGTATACGTCCTAAGTGGCGACGAATGAACATGTAGGGGTTCCTGTAAAGAATCTAGCACGGTTTCCGCCGTATCAGCAAATTTTTAATATAATAAATTTAATGATGTGAAGGAACATAGATACATATCTTCAATACATTGCCTCTCTTTATATCCTTGCAGATTCAACTCACTAGCGAGAGAGCTAGGACGTAGGTCACCCTGGTGGATTAGTTTAAATACGGTTCCTGTACAGGATTCGGCACGAAATCCTCTACAGAATCCTGTACAGGAACCCCACTGAAACTAATCCGCCAGGGCGCTCTAGGGCTTAGCTCTCTCGCTAGTGAGTTGGATCTTCAAGGTTATAAAAAAGGCAAGATATTACAGATAATTATCCATGTTCCTTCACATCATCAAAATAATGACAATAAAATTTTGCTGATACGGAGGAAACCGTGCTAGATTCTTTACAGGATCCCCTACATGTTCATTCGTGGCCACTTAGGACCTGTACACGTTCCCGTAAGGGTTCCCTCGTTTCCTGCATGTTCCTGTACATGTTTGTGTACAGATTCGTGTCTCAATTTCTTATGCTGAACCCGTAACGTTTCTTGTACGAGATCTGGTCATAGTTCTGGCAAAGGAACATGTACAGGAACAGTCACGGGATCCCGTACAGGGTTTTTCAATAGGGCACATCGAGTTGAAAATTTGGGATAATAAATCAGAAGCACTAAGAAACGCGACTCTGGTCCTAAATTCTTATTAGTATAAACAAAAATTTTATAACAAAATTTTTTTTTCTTTTTTCATAATTATAAAAATTTAGGAACAGAGCCGCGTTTCTTAGTGCTTCTTATTTAGTATCCCAAATTTTCAACTCGATGTGGCGCTTCGTGTGAAAATAAGTTAACAAATAAAAAAAAGTGCCGGTAAGGTAGGAATCCGGTCACGTGACCCACTAGTCACATGGCCTTTTGGAACGGTGACCAAAAAATGGCGAAATCTGTTGAGCATTCAAAATTTTCCGCTAAGATTCGATAAATCGGGATTAAGGTTTTACAAAAGCACTTTGGAAAAGCTTTACATCCGAAAGAGGTTTCGTGGTGGCGGAACATTGGGTAAGTCTTTGGTGTTGTGAAAAAAATAAGGTAATTTCTAAAAAGTGAGCATGAAAAAGTGTAGCAACGACGTGAAGCTTGAAGGAAGCCGAGTGACAGGTGAGAGCGCTGATTGCTTGACCGCGGCTTGACCGTACAGCAGTGGGGCTCCGATACCGTATCGAAAGACGAAACTCGCGCGGACTTCTTTTCCTACCGTGTGGAGATAGAAAGAGAGGTTTGTTCGATTTTCGACTTCGAAACACCATCGGAGTCCCACTGCAGGATCGTACTACGAAAATTAATATAAAATGCAATTTGTGATTCTCTATTTCTTTTTGTTTATTGACATGTGCGAATGATTGGCGAATACAGTAATATATTACTGCCATTGAAATAAATATGTAATTAATTTCTTCTTGGAATAACAAGCGTAGTCTCGGAAGAGGAAAAGTGTATAAATAATAAAAGTATGCCGTATTACGTAGAATATATAGTATAAATGAGGTAAGTATTGGAAACTCCAGTCTCGCTTTAAAGAACAATAATTTTACTCGCATTCCCAGAATCTAAAACGCCCACAGAAAAGCGTGACCAATGTACTTTTTAACAATTTCTTTTTTTTTCGTCAAATGAAAAATACAAAAGACCCACTCTCACTTTTTAGCAGTTATCTTATTTTTTCGAAAAACCAGAGCCTTACTCAATCTCAATGTCCTGCCACAGCGATTCCCCTCCCGGAGTGTTGAAAATTTTCAAAGTGCCTTTTTAAAACCTTAATCCCGATTTATCGAATGTTGGTGACCAAAATTTAAGGTAGTTTCCGAAAAAATCGATCTCTGGTAGGATTGTTTAAAGTCGAGCTTATATTTCAAGTAGAATGTTTTTTTATATGCTAAATTAATTTCAAATTTTTCTACCACACTGATGTCGAGATAATTAATGTTAAAGATGACTACTTTAACACAGAATGCATGGGCAATGTACAGACACTCAGTGATGGGTAAGTAAAATACTCGTGGTAATTTACTTGGTTTTCTACGGTAATTTACCTGGTATTTTACCTGGTATTTTACGTCATCAGTTTTCTACATGATGTAAATTAC
>CAKNYM010049699.1:267429-306361 GCA_932195095.1 Andricus curvator
ACTGCCATCTATGAAAATTACACCGGCTCCCAGTAGAACCGCGGTAAATCACACCTATGGCCACGTCTCACGATCGTGAGATGGGTGGCCACATATAATAAATCATCTAATGAAATTGTTATTTTAGATGTTTACAGCAATAACACGACAAGTATTACGTACGAAGAAGGAGCGGAAGGAGCGACAGGCAATTCAAACGAAAGAGACGGTGATCCTGAAAAGAAACACCAAGCAGCATAGAAAGAAATGTTGTTAGCAACGTAAATAAGTACTAGGTCGATCCTTAACTGAATAACATTGTTTTCCATAATAGTCAGACAGGCGGAGAGTGCTGCGCGTTGTTAAATACTGGAACGGACAGGAGAAAGTTCAAAGGACGCCCTTTCACAGTGTTGCAGGTCCTTTGAAATGACAGTTCGTACGACAACTCTGATATTCAATTCTTTAATCGCCGCTAGGGGTGTGTAAATTTTTTTTAAACCTGACGGGTCGGGTCAGGTTTCGGGTTACCAAGCCGGTCTGAAAGTTCAATTAAAAAATTTCTGGGAATTTTTAAATCCAATTTTCGGGTCCGTTTGGTTTTTCGAGTCGGATTGCGAACCCGGAACTCAATCCGAAGTCATTTTGCACACCACTAATCACCGCCTTTCCAAAGATAGTAGTAATATGTGAATTTTCAGGATAAACGTCTCAAAGTGTACGACGATCCCTTATGGATCATCGTTTTCGACGTGACATCCAATTAAGGAGTAGTAGGTTTTCGGATCTTTCCTTGCAGTGGAAGCGAAGCACGAAATTGACGTTTAATACCTCTTTTTTTTATCAGTTCTAGGTCTAGATTACGTTAAGATACTATTTGTAAAATGTTATCGACTGCTTTGAATAAAAAAGGAGTACGTTTCTAAGGCGGCTTTTTTATCAGTAATTTGGGACCACTGAAAAATCCCGAAAAATAAAATTCCGAACACTGGGAAATTCCCGAATAAGAAAATATTCGAAATAGAAGACTCCCGAAAATAGAAAATTGCCAATTTAAAATTCCCGATTAATAAAATTTCCGACAGTTTATAATATTACCGAACACAGGGAAATTCCTGGAATATAAAATTACCCAACATGAACAATTAAAAAAATTGTGAAGTAATAAATAAAATAAGACACTTTCATTTCATGAAAATTTAGAATTTATTTATTATTAAAACAATATTTTAATTGTTTAGATTCCGGAATTTTATAATTTGAAAATTTTCCTGTGTCGGCAATTGTATTTTCGAGAATTTCAACTTCGGTAATATTATAAACTGTGGGGAATTTCTGTTTCGAATATTTACTTTTTCAGGAATGTTAGAGTGACGGCAATTTCATTTTTCGAGTTTTTTCAGTCGTCTCAGCAATTTTACTCTCAGCGGAAGTTCAAGATTCAGCATGTAGAAGGAAATAGATTGTACAAAAATTATAATTGTAAAGGATTGAGCGCGATACAACGATCTGCACAAACACACTGCGCATTTCTCGTAAAGAACTTTTCTATCCTAACAATTTTGTATGCATTTGCTTGTTAAGGATTTATCTTTTTTTACAAGGTATATCCTTTTTTAATATAGTATCGTAGGAATAAATTTTGCTAGTTTTTTTATGAGCTTAACATTTTACAAATAGGGTGCTATTTATAATATCTGGAGGTCCAAGTAGGTGTTAGATTATATAATTGAACAAGGTTCCTGAGATTTATTGTCTTCGAGTTTTGCAATATCTTTAATATTTAGACTCGTTTCGGAATGGCCGCACGGATTTCTATTTTGTGGTAGAATTGTTAGACGCTCATTGGATCGATCGTAACAGGAGAGGCAGGCAGGCAAACAGACAGAATTGTTTTGTGGGTCACGTCCATCGGTGACAGAAGCTGTCTGTATTAATCTGTGATAATAGTTAAATTCATCTCTACATAATAGTACTACGTTGGTTGCCACTGTAATAATGCTGCGAGTATCTACTGTTGGCTCCTGTTGAGAATACGACTTTGAATAGCTTCCGAGGTTTGAGCTAAAAAAGATTCCGGAATTCGATACCTCCATGTTAAAAGAACCTCTCTACGTCTAAAACTACCACTCTGGCGTTGATCGTCTAAAGGGCTCTCCAGAAGGCAGTCATTGACTGCAAAGACTGCCAGTGGCAGTCTAAAGACTAGGTCAAACAGGTCCCAATAAATTTTCGTCGAACTTGTCCTTCGACTCGTCTCTAATCCTTCACGGCAAATTAAAGTTTAAAATGAAAAAATGAAAGGTATTGTAAATTGAAGTAGAAAAAATCAGACCCTTCGGTGTGAACAATGAGCCGCAACGAGCCGTGACCGTAACGACTGTAACCCTTTCCAGGATTCCTGGAAAGCGAAGAAAAAAATGACAGAAAAACTTGGTGGCAGTCAGCACCTGCTAAAAGTGCAGAAAACTAACCACTTTGCTTTTTGAGTTCGCCCCTCGTTTTAGTACGCATACCGATACGCGGCAAACAACATACAGGTTTAACAATTAATACGTCTTGGTATTCTTTTTTGGAATTTTTTGAATTCTCCGTATTCTTTTGAATTGTTCGAGATGCTTTTAACTTCCTTGAAATCTTCTGAATTCCTAAGAATTCTTTGAACAATCTTCATTCCTTAAATTATCTGAATTCTCTGAATTTCGTGAATTCTACGAATCCCTTCAATTCCTAAAAATATTTTGAAGTCCTTGAAATTAAAGGAATTCCCCGTATTTGATGGATTCACAAATTCGGGGAAATCCACGAATTCAGAAAATTCCGAGAACTTCAAAATAATGCAAGAAGTTCAGGGAATTCAGAAGATTTCAAAATAATTTCAAAAGAGTGTTTTTTTTTAGGCATTCCGAGCAATTGAAAAGAATTTTGTGAACTCACAAGAATTCAAAATAATCCTAAATAATGTACTAAACCAGAGAGTATTAGTGTAGTTATCGTGCTGCCCTCGGTGTCAAAAAATTTCGCTTACAGTACGTGGTAGCAAATCGGTAAAGTTCGGGCTAGATCGGGAGAACTCTTGATGGAGTTTGTACTCAGAGCAGCATAACACATGGAAGCGCTCACACAGACGCAGTTATACCATGAACGTCCAATTTTGCTAAAGTGCAATATACCTTCCATGGTTGTATTTACACAACGAAACGACCAATAATTCTGGTTCTTTTTTATCATATCTAGCTAATAACCATGTTTTGTCTCCTAGTTTTACATAAAAATTTGTCGTCGTATTTGTTAAAATTAAACGAGCAGTGCTTACAACGAGTCTGACAGGTGATACGTACAAAACTTGCCGACTTTGATGTCAATTATCTTTCCTGGGAAACGTTCTATTTCCTTCAAATTTCATGAACAGTTAGATATCACTGTTCTCTTTGTTCAATTGAAATTTGAAAAAATTCTATGGAAAAGTCGATTTGCACGAAAACTACCTTAATTAGTAAACCTGTGTGCTGTTTGCTGCGTACGTGTAATAAGAACTAGGGGCCAACTCAAAAAGCAGAATGGTTAGTTTCGACGACGAACGCCAGAGTGGTCATTTTGGACGTACACTCCGAGAGATTTTCCTTTAACATGGAGGTATTGAATTGTTATTTTAAATCACAAAAGTTTTTTTGTAAGTACTGAGACCTACGAGGACCTGTTTCTTTCGCGAGTGCTTCAAGTGACTGAACAAATGTGGATAACAGTAAAAAAAACCGAAACTTTTGCCAGTAGTTAAGTACTTTTTAGGATGTATGAATCGTTTATGTAGGAAGACATTTTTGATAGGGAGAAGTTTTTAGGAAGCTTCTGAAAGTCGTGTTTCTTGTTTCTACTCTCGTAACGATCGAGTTTTTGCGTCTTTATAAGTTTAAAGGTTTGAATCTCCGAAAGGCAATTATGTAACCTCCTACATTTACAAAATGTACATATGCTAGAAGCTCGTCGTGTATCGATAGCCTAAAGTATTTCATCAATCATATCCAAGCTCATTTATTGTTATATGATTATAACAAAGTGTATTATAATAATACTAAGTATTATATATAAATATATATATAAATATATTTACGTTATAAATAAATAGGAATCTGCGCAATTTTCATCGATCTTTATTTATTACAAACTACGAGACTCAATAGCGCTTTTAGTGTTTAGAGGACATTTTCCTTTCCGTAATGGTAGTGCTAAGAGCTTAGCGGATCCTTGGGAATATGAGTGTACGCGAAACTTCAGTTTTATCCTGACGAAATGATGTGACATGGGAAATTTGAAAATGTTTTTCAAATTACTATTGAAATATTAATTGTAGTTGTTTGGATTCCAAGTTGCCACTGCGTTGTTCAAACGCAAAATATGTTGATGTATCATATCTTTTAATTTCACATTTTTGTTGACAATCTTTTTATTTCCTAATTAGGTGATCTTTCTATGATATTTAATTATCACATAATTTAAATTATCAAATGGCAGGAACGACAAAATTTTAGATTTAATCCTTTATAATATTTAAGGATATACTTTACAGTTTTTCTGAGACAAAATGCAGGGTAATTGTTGAAGAATAATTATGTAAGAACATTACGCATAACTAATTCGTTTGTATTTTATTGTATACTGTTTTGAAAGAAATTAAAGATGTAAATCTGAGATATGAAATTTGTGTCCTTTAATTTAGTAGAAATCTTTCTTTTCAATTTTTATATTTTTTACGGGTTTTAAAAGAATGTTTCAAAGTGTTCAGCACCAACTTCCTTGATTTTAAATAAAATAAATGTTTTTAAAGAATAAAATAAAATAAATTCTATAGCATACCGCAATCTTTTATTCATAATCTCAAAATTAAAATATCCTATATAAACCTTGGTATTTTCCAAATTATCTACTAGGTATTCACAATTATATTTAAGATCTCTTACACAAAATTTTTTGATCAGCATAAGAGTGAAAGTCGTGAATAATAAAATTATAAAGAAGATAATACAAATTTTAAAAAATTCTCATTGAGAGACTAATACTTAATAAATGGCTCTTATTAAAAACTAAAGTACAGTAACTATGTTCTTTTTAGAATTACAAACTACTTTTCAAATCACTAAATACAATGGCATATATTTTATTATACAAGAAACGTCGATATTTGATTGATGCATTAAGACCGAATCTTTTTCTCATTTTTATAATATTTTTAATTTGTTCAGGCGATTTCTTAATCTTGGTATTCGCCGAGTTTTCGCAAGATAGACTTGGTAGCGTGAAGAACATTAGTGAAAAGGCGAGGCTGCTTTTGCCTGAGTCCCCAGTCTGGCTTCGGACTTGGCATTTCTTCTTCCTTTGTTTTTGGATTAACTGTCGGGATTTTGTGTTTCTTTCGAGTTATTGTATCGTAGAGAGAGTTGAGTAACCAGACGGAACGCGAGTCTTGTAATACTGCCTGTGATTAAAAAAAAAATGATTTAGAATTTTTTACATTATTTATGTAGAGATTTTTAGGTGGGTATTAGGGATGAAATTACCTTGGCGTAGTCCGGATCTTCCACTAGCACGTACATTAAAGTGGCAAGATGTAGGAATAGCTTGGGTTCCTTTTCCACTGTTACAGTCAAGAGTCTTGCCAAGGTTTCGATGTACTCCTCCTGAAAATTAGATTGGAAAGATTAAATTCACAGGGTGCCTACTCACTTGGAAAATCTAAAAATGCCAGGGAATTTTTTTGGTCAGGGAAAAGTCAGGTAATGTTTTCGAACGTGCTTATTTTTTTAAAATTGTAATATTAAATTAAATGACGATGTTTTCCGTTTGTAAAAGTAAATTTATAGTACTAGATTTATACTTATTTAAACCAAACTTCGTTTTATAATTTTCACTAATCTCAGGAAAATATGTATCTTTTATTAAAAATACTAATACGTTAAATATGCACTGAATTTTAGGTACCTATGAAAATAATAAATAATTTGTTTTGTTCATTCATAAAATTCATGGACTTTAGCAACAAAAATTGATGAATTATGCTTATAATATTATTCATTTCATTAATAATTATTCGATGGTGATAGTACAAGTATATTTAAGAATATCTTTTAATCATAAAATTCCTAAAAAGTTCTGTCATTAAGAAATCACTTGTACTTTTATCAAGTTCCTTTCATAAATTGAAGCATATCATTATTTAATTTTACATATAAAAATTATTACTCCTACACATTTAGATATTTATAATGACTAAAGAGAACAATTATTTTCTTTGCACATGCATGCAAAACCCTCGTTTGCCCACCGTTTACAGACATCGAAAATGGCCGATTCCGCACTGTGCGCGAAAGCAATGAGCAAAATCCCCAACATCGATGACCAAAACGCTGTCACCGGTTAGCAAAATGGTCTCCACGTCCACGGTTACCAAAACATTTTGGCCACCGGTTGCCATCTAGCGTCGTAAACGGTTACTATGCGAACATCATTTTGGGTGAGGTTGGGTTTATTTCGTTCGTGACAGTTTGTTTTCGTTCATTTTCTTTCAAGTAATTCGTTGCATGAAGAGATTAAAGAGTTTATTACAAGCTAAGGGTGCAAACGGCAAAAAATCATAGAAATGGATTTTATAAATAAAGAAATGGTTGCGACGAGTTATGTTTTCTTTTATTTTCAGGAAAGATAAACATTTTGGGAGATATTTTTTGTCTTGCAGGGGCTTCGCCCCAGACCCCCCCCCCCAACTTTTCTTCAAGTCAACACATCTCAGGTTTTGCATAGTATTCTATAAAGAAAAAATAGTGTTCGATACTATTCTAATATACTCAAGAAATTATTTTATACATATTCGTATATTTTTAAACATTTCGGACTTTTCAATAAATTTAGGTAATTAAAATTCAACCATTCACAGATTGATGATTAAGGAGGTTATTCAAATATTATATAATGTTTTAAAGGGGTGTAGGGTCAGAATTGATTTAAAAATGCGATACTTAATATTACCTGGGAAATCTGGACCGGAAACAAGGAGATTAATCAATTTATTTTTGAACGATTTAATAATGAAATGTATTAAAATAGCTGTGATTCCAATTTGTTATTATACAGTTATGAGTGCTTCAAGTTTCAAATCGCCCAATTTTTGGGAACCTCGAGTTTAAAACGTTAAATTTGTAATTTTTTTATATTATACTTAAGAGTATTTAGTATAGATGTAATTTTGTATTTATTCAATTTAAAACGTAATTTTTTTAGTGTAAATACTTTTAAAATTTTTGATTCAAAACTTAATGTTAGAATTAATAATATTAACCCTTAACGGCCACACCGCCAAATACACCTTCAGATATTTTTGGCTGAAAAAAAATCATGAGTGATGTTGAAACAATACAAAATAGGAAAAAAGTATCTCCAAAGCCTCAGTGATAATTTAACTATTCGACAAAAAAAAACGCAGACAATCGGAAAAAAATCGGAAAGCCCGCAGGGTGTGAGACACCACGTGTGACCGTTTAAGATTAAATAAAATTTTGAAATCAATATCTTACAATTGTAAAATTTCGAATTGAAAACAACAGGAAATCTAAAACAAAGACAGTACCATCCAGGAGTATGAGCAAAATAAGATAGAATAATTTCTAAAAAAGAGCTAATTTATGATTTTTGCCAATTTTCATGATTCAATTTCAACTCCTGGCAAAATCTAGGGTAATAATGGTAAGCATTTAAGATACAAAAAATGAACCCTGAAATCTGCTCTTCAAAATGAGCCCTAGAAACAGTAAAAATGTTTACTGGTGCTCGAATTATCATACAAAATGTAGAGGCATGCGAAAGACAAAAATTGCTTGGCCGAGCGGTGCTCAATCTTCTGTTATTCGTCCATGCACAGTTGCCGTTCGACCGAGCGATTTTCGTCACGCGCTAATTCTACATTGTTTATAACTCGAGAATCAGTGAATATTTTTACAGTTTCTTGGGCTTATTTGAAAGAGGCGATTTCAAGGTTCATGTTTCGTGACTTTTTAAGTGTATTCATACTTCTGGACGGTACTGTAATTTCAGATTAAAACTACTGCATGCTTTCAGGATTGAAACTTTGAAAATTGGATAAGAATTTTGAATTTAAATTTAAATTTAAATCTAAATTTTAGGATTTTAAATTGAAATCGATGAAATCTGTATAAGTTTTATTTCGAAGTGTTAACATTTGAACAATTTTACTTGATACTTTTATATACTTTTATTTTATTTAAAACTTGAAACTTTAATACTTGGTCAATTTTAAACATAAATTGTTCCAAAATGAATAAGTTCAAATATAATAATATAGTTTACGTTTTCGCACTCGCTTCGCTCATGCGCTAACCTCCGGCTCATGCTGCAAGTTTCACACTCGCGGGCCTATTTTGCGCACTTGTATCACGAATAGCTATTGCTGGTATGTAAAGTTACTTATCTCTAAAGTGCGCATGCCTATTTTGCCTCTTTTCCATTTCGGTGATTCGCGAACTATCCGTGTTTCAAAGTACGCATCCGTCAATATTATTCTCGTATAGGTGGGTGTTATCAAAAACAAATTTTTGTCCAGTACTGTTTCGATAGGATTTTTTACGCCCTTTTCATCGATCATAAGCATTTTTTGAAAAAAATGAGATTCAAAACAGAGGGTCAAAAACAAATTTGACTTTTTAGTAAAAAGGTATATTTTTTATTTTCTTTATCTCAAAAGAAAGCTTACGTTTTTCCCTTTAAGAGCTTTAAGGATAAGAAGTGGGATTTTTAATTTTTATTTAAGAAAATGAGCGTTGAGTGGTTTTTGAGAATATCGCTTTGGCGATTTTGAACTCTTTTAATATCAATGAAGAAAATATTTGATACTACAGTTTTGATAGCTTTTTGCACGCCCTTTTCATTGGCGGTAACTATTTAAAAAAAAAGAAAATATCTTTCCCTCAAAAATGAAAGTAAAAAAATAAATTTGAGTTTCTTTTTCACAGACGGACACTTTATTTCGGCTTGAAAGAAAGCATTTAAAGCTTATTTTCGTCAATACAAATTTTACTTTTTAATCTCAAGGCTCTCAAAGGAAAATACCCAAGTTGTTTTTCTAGCCCAAACAATTAAAAAAAAAATGTCCTATGAAAGAACCAAATGTATTTTTCACCTTTATTTTTGAAGGTTAAGTATTGATTTTTTAAGAAAATAGTTACGACCAATAAAAAGACCATCGCTTATTTTCACCAAGAAAATCCCACCTTTTAGCCTCCAATTTATGATAGGGAAAACCCTAAGCTTTCGTTTGATACACCAAAATGAAAAAATGTGCCTTTTTCTAAAAAAGTCCAATTTGTGTTTGACCTTCATTTTTCAAGGTCGAATATTTATTTTTGTCGAAAAATTCTGATCATCAATGGAAAGGGCGTGTAAAAACCTATCGAAACTGTACTGTACTATGTTCTTTAGAACTGTGCGACATAAGGTTCGTAAATTTGAAAATTATTTTTTTGGAATAAGTCAAATGATAAATTGTTCAATTGTAAAGGATTGAATCGTAAAATTTGAATGACCAGGAATGTTTTGAAAATCTGAAAAAGGCCAGCAAGTTTTTATTAGAAGGGTTTAGAAAAATGTACTATACCTTTAATATGAATGCCTTCGTGGGAGGATATTTAGCCAGGGTTATCAAAACGCTGGTTGCTCGTGTACAGGCGTCAAACCATGGTACAGATCTATTAGATTTAACTAACGTCATGTAGATTTTGTCTACCAAACCAACTTTGCAGACTGTGAGGCAACCATTTGGTGATAAGCGTGTTATAACGTCTATGAAAAAGATAAATATTTTAGTGACAATAGTATAAAAAATGATTTCTGTAAAGGTAATACTCGTATTTCTTTTTCAAAAAATACAAACTTACCTAAAGAAGAGAGGCACATCGACAGTCGACCAAGGTCATTAGAAAAGAGGAATACATTAATCGCTTCCTGCAATCTATTCGCCAAAGTATGTGCCGGTATTGCTCTTCTTGCAGCTTGTTCAGTCCTTTCTCTCAATTCCGCCATTCTGGCACATTCAGCCTGCCTAACTTTATATCCTCTCCAAGCAGCTTGAATCTTAACTGCAGCATTGTCAATCCTCCTCATTTCTCTTCTTCTTTCCATTAGAATCTCTTTCATCCTCAAGACTTCCAGCCACCAATTTTCAATCAAAACCACCGCCTCCTTCCGACGAATCAAAAGTTCCTTCAATCTTCTTCTCGCCAAAACAGTTCTCCAACACGCTTGAACTTTCAAAGCTGCCTCCCTCAAATTTTCATATTCCTTTCTGACTGCCGTCGCAATTACATTCCCTCGATATCTCCTCTGGAGTTTAATTACAATATTTCTCCTCTCCAGATAATCATGCCTGCACTTTTGCATTATCAAAACCGATCTCCACCAATTTTGAATTTTCACCGCAGCCGTTTTACGGCAAGCGAATTCTTCTCTGCATTCTCGAGCCAGAAGTTTCGCTCGCCATTTGCCCTGGATAAAAACTACAGTTTTTCTCAAAACCGAGTACTTCTCCATTTCAATATCACGAAGTTTATTAGCCCTGAAGCGTCTCTGGAGAACAAGAGCTGCAGTTTTTAGACCCAGAAAGTTCTCTCTCGTTTTTCTTCCTTCAAACTTCGCAGTCCAAACTGATTGGATCAACAAGCAAGCCATCTTTAATTTCTTATATTTCCTTACTGCCATTATCATCCTCCAGCTCGATTGAAAAACTATCACCGATCGGCGATACTTGACGAATTGTTGCCTGATTTTATTTCCGAGTCTCACTTCCCTCCATCGACGTTGAATCACCAACGCTGCTGATTTCAGACTCAAATAATTCATTCTCATTTTTCTTCCCAAAAGCTCTGCTCTCCAGAATGATTGTATCTTCGAAACTGCTTCTCTAATCTTCTCGTATCTTCTCAATTCGATCTTCATCCTCCATTTAGATTGCATCAAAACCACAACTCTTCTGTACTCTAAAAACTCCTTCCTCACTTCTATTCCAGTTCTCTCTGCTCTCCACCTTCGTTGAATCTTTATTGCAGCATCTCGCAATCTTAAATAATTTTCTCTCATCTTTAAGGTGAGCTGATTTCTTGTCACACGTCTTTGAAGATAAATCGTTAGATTCCTCAACCTAAGATATTCAGCTCGTGTTTTCATTCCAGAAATTTTATGTCTCCACCAATTCTGAATCTCAATCGCTGCCTTTCTTTTCCTCTCGAAAGCTTTTCTCGCTGCGTAGCATCTCCAGTCTTTCTGAATCTTGATGACTTTCTCCTTAACTTCCAAAAACTCGCTTCTCTTCACCCTCGCAAGTTTCGTAGCTCTCCACTTTGTTTGCAAAAGTAAAACAGCTTCTCGAATTTTCTTATAAAGAGCTTGGGCGTTACGTTTCGCTAGAGTTGCTCTCCATCTTCCCTGAATAACCTTCGCTGCTTTTTCTCTTTTCAAAAGATTTTCATATTTCTGTTTTTGTACCATCATCTTGAACCAAGATTGGATCTTCACAGCACTCGATTTCATTTCCAAGTAACTTTGTTGTGTTCTCTGAGATAATTTCTTCCCCCTCCATATTCTTTGAACATCCACGACTCTTTTTTTTAATTCTAAGTATTTCTCACGCTCGAGTTTTGCAGTTTTCAGATTCAAGTACCAATTTTCAATCTTCTTTACAGAGTTCTTCTGCCTCAAGAATTCCTCTCGAACTGATCTTGAGATCAGAATATTCTCATACCATGATTCAATACTCAAAACTGCGGACTTCATCTGCCAATAATCCCTCTTTGTTCTTGTCATTCTCCAGTTTTTCTGAATAACCAGAGCCGCATTTTTCTTCTTTGAATACTCCGATTGGCAAGCTTTAGATAACAGTAGAGATCTCCACCAAATTTGGATCTTCAAACAACTGCTTCTCGTTATTCTATACTGCCGAAGAATCACAACCGACCTCCACCAAGATTGGACTTTAATAGAAGATTTTCTGCACACCCGAAGGCGGGAAACTTCTTCTTTAGTTTCTCTGTATCTTCTCCAGGTTCTCTGAATAACAATTGCGCTATTTCTTTTCTTGAGGTACTCCTTCCTCTCCTCGCCAATCGTCTTCTTCTCAATCCATCTTTCTTCGAATACCCTGACTGCGTATTTCATCAAGAGGAAATCATTCCGATTTCTTTTCAAAAGCAAGACACGCTTCCACCAATTTTGAAGTACTCGAGCAGCGACCAGAACCCGTTCATAAGATTCTCTTTCCTGCTTCATCAACTTCCAAGCCCTCCATCTTTTCTGAATACTCAAAACAGACTTCTTCAATCTTTCAAACTCGTCTCGTTTTGATCTTCCCAGAAGTGTCGCTCTCCTTCTATCCTGGATTTTGGAAACTACTTCTCTCAATTTCTGATACTGTGCTCGTTCCTTCTCCATCAGCTTCTTGCTTCTCCAAACTCTTTGCACCAGAATCACAAGCTCGCGTTTCTTTCTAAAACTTTCAACAAAAGGCTTTGTCTCTCGAATTCTTCTCCACCATCTCTGAATCTTCAGACATGCTTTTTTTGTCTCGAGATATTTACTTTTTTGTCTAATTCCCTCTCTGTGGAATTTCCACTTCTCCTGAATTACTCGAGCAGCTTTGTTTCTCAACTCCAGATTCTTTTCATACTCTACTCTTAGCTTATTTAATTTCTTCTTCGCCAAGTAACATCTCCAGGCTCTTTGAATAACACAAGCTGCATCATTTCTACGTTTCTTCAACAAGTTCTTCACACGGACGTACCAGAGTTTCGAACGCCACCAGGTTTGGATACAAGAGGCTGCCTTTTCGAATCTTGGAGCTTGGAATTTGTAAATAATTTGCCAAAGTAGAGACAGCGTCTTTTCTCTATGTCCATCACAGATACTCTTAGCGTCGATGTCTCCAGTCAGAACGTAACCTGAATTGAGCAAAGCCGTCAGAGCAATATTGACATTATGAACCTTTTGCAATCTCGAAATCGCAGGAACTCTGCAGTGACAAGTTAAATCCCTCTTTCCAGTGATCAACTCCATCGCCCTGCAAAGTCTCACTCCGTCTCTCAAATCTGAGCTCATATCCTTGACCGCGTAATCAAACTCGTCCAAGTAAGTTTGCTTGTGCGTCACGACGTATCCATGAGATCTCAGGACTTTCGTAACATCTCCGATTCCACTTAGAACTTCTCTCGAGAAGGTCAGAAGAATCGATCGACTGTCTTTGTGCGGGGCCTTCTTGTAGAAAAGACAGGGATCATGACCAATTAGTTTGTTTGTCTTCGCGTAGTCAAGAAAGTAAACGACGAGGAGGAACTTCTTCAGCATGAATTTGTTCATGTGTGCAGTGAAGGTCGGCAGCTTCATGCCAACAACCGTAGGATGTGAGTGTTGTTTCACGATAAATGGATCGGAGAAGAATCTCGAGAGGAGGAATCTGGTTAATCCTATCAAGTCATTGTTTGATTGTAGGGGAATCGTTTCTCCAAAGACTGCTTCCAAACCAATTCTTAACCAGAGAGGATTGTAGCTGAGAAAGAGTTCCAGGATTTCCTTCTGCAGGCCGATGTCTCGGTGAAGATCTCTGTCTTGCCTGATGACGAGGATTCCCTTTTCTACGCAGACAGTCGCCCTAGAGAGGGCATTTGTCACTTCCGAATTCCTGAACATCGCGCAGGCTGCTTTTCTCAAAGTATTTAATCTCGTATTTGTATGATAACGAGCCGAAATTGATTCTTTAGACTCCGCAAGAACTACATCTTCCTTCAATCGGCAAGATTGCCAGACCTTTCCAATATCCACACAGGCGGTATCCACGTCAGTGTTTAAATGTTCTGGTGGAGTCATCAAGGCATTGAGCCACTTTTTGAATTCAACTTCCTGGAGGAAGACCCACTGGTCATCGTAGTACAAGGTACTAGAAAGGAAAGGATCCTCGGTGGTTGTTGCAGCAAAGGGATCTGGATTGCAAAACTTCATGATAAAATCATTAGGGTCATGAAGCTTCACGCTCGTTTCCTTCTTATTTTTCAAAGATTGGCTTGCTTTATTCCTAGTTATTCCCGCAAGGGAAAGGTTTGCGATTCTCACTCCTGGAATTGAAACGCTGGTGTTTCTGATAGACTTGCTGAGCTGATGTTTCCTTTTTACAGGTTCGTGGTTTTTTATTATTCTTCCGTTCTTCGTCGGAGAGATTTTCTTGATTTTTTCTGTAGGTCTGGAATATTTAGGTGGAGATAATTTATGTTTGCGTGCTTTCGGAGGAGAAATTTCTAAAAGAAGACTTTTTGAATCATTGAATTCGAAGGTTTTCCCACCATTTGGTAGTTCTTTTCTCTCTTCTTTAAATTGGGGTGTTTTTTCTGTAATTACTCGTCTTACAGGGAAAATATTCTGGGGCTTGACCCACATGTCAGCTTCGAGAACTTCTTTGGCAGTACTTGAATCCAAATCTCTATAAGATGTGTTGAATCTTCTGGGAGTTTCTAGATTTGAGCAATCCATAGAAAGAAGAGATGAGGAAGCGAATTCTATTTTACGTTGTGGGGCTGGAGTTATTGGGGTTAAGAGTTCGAAATTCTGAGCAAGGCGAGTCGGTTTCAGAAAAGTTAGGTGTTTTCTGCGTGTGGGAGAGAATGGAATACAAACCTTTTCTTTAGGTACTATTTCCTGTTCGAGTTTATTTTCGCTGATGTCAAAGGTGGAGTTCGAGTCCCCTGTTAAAGCCACTGAATCTATCATTCCACTGCCGTCGGATTTATTCCCAGTTGAACATGCTCGCGGAGAGAATTCGCACGATTTTTCTGGAGTCACGGGAATTGTAGGAGTGAAATTAATGTTCTCCATTAATAAAGAAAAATCAGAGAGCTCTTTTGGTTTAAGTGGTTTACGAGGCGATAGGGAATCATCGAATTCATCTTTCTCTTCCTCGTTTTCATCAATCTTGATCAAATTCTGTCGATATTTCGGTGTCGTAACGTAAGTTTCTCTTCGTAGAGTTTTCGTTTCAATGCGTTCTTGCATTATAAGAAAACTGTCTTCTTGGGTAGAGAAATTGTAGTCTAGCACTTGAGTCTCCGACATTGCTTGCCTCGATTCGGATTTAAATTGCACGGGAGTTAGCCTAAAAGTTCCGGAGTGAATTGTGGAGGTAACCGAAGAGGTGGTGAAAGTTTCTTTTCTCTGCTTTTTGGTGGTTGTGGATTCGGTAAAACGATCACGTTCGGGGTTTCTGGACCTATTTTCTTTATCGGGTTCGTCGAGAAAGCAATCAACTCTTGATCTTTTACTTCTGGGCTGAACATTCTGTTTAACGGGGCAAGATTCTTGTTTAAGGGGGAAAGTATTCCTGGAGGGATAAGATGATTGGGTAGTATTGGATGTAGAAATGAGAGGTTTTCTGACCTTTGGTCGAGATTTGACATTTTTTTTTCGAGAATCTGAAGCCTGCATTACGAGAGGGATGTCGTATTTAACACGACGACTGTCGGTTAGTTGAAGAACATCGCGCCAGGAACCTGATTCTCTGGGGGACCAAATTATTTCTAAAGTGGCACTGGCGTTGGCTTCGATGAATGCACTTGTGAAACTTATGTCGACGTTTCGTTCTTGGGGTGGCCTCTTTGTTATGGTTACCTTAAAAGAGCAAAATATATGAACACTTAAGTGATTATATATATATATATATATATATATATATATATATATATATATACATATATATATACATATATATATATGTATGGGTGCTAAAAAAAGTCCGTATCTCCACATGTGACCGTCCGCGAAGAAAGGGACCTAATGCGCGGTAGCTTCATTTTACAGGAGGAGCGATTGAAGACGCGGTTCAACACAAGAACTACTCCGTAAGAGGCTCTCACTTTGCAGTTGAATAACAATTTGAATTTTTTAAACATAGGAACAATATTTTTATCATAAAAGAGCACATAAAAAACTATCGATAGGCGTAAAAAACTAAAAATCGAATTTTTGCACATTAGGTCCCTTTCTTCGCGGACGGTCACATGGATTTTTGATTTTTTGTTCCTTAGGTGTTAGAAATAAGCCTCGTGGAAGGAGAAATAATTCAGATAACATTTAGACGTCGCTCACCGTAAATTTTTCTGTTTTCACAGAAAAAATCAATTTGTCTCCAAAACGTCAGATCATAATGCAAAATTTTACAGAACGTAAAAGATGCGGTTCATTAAAATGAGTATTTTTTTTTCGTAATTTTTTCTCGGCGAAAAATGAATTAAGTCACGCGCTACGAGCAAAAACGAATTAAATCGCTGACACATTTTTGCCCGTAGTCAAAGATTGACTCGTTTTTGCTCAGAATCTGGCTCTTGTAACAGTGTTGGTCGCATCGTGGCGTAGTTTTGCCACGTGACGACACCGGCCGAATAGACCGGGGCATTTTCTGTTTTTCCTGTCGTATGTTAAATGGTTAAACTACGTTAAACGTCAGTATGCCGCCTAGTGGCTGAAATCTGGAAATTTAAGGCAAAAATACGATTAAGGCACTTATTTCTATTCAAAAATGACTAACATGTTAAAATTTTGAAAATTTTAATGTACATGATTAATGAAAACAAACGATGAGTGGTTTTTGAGATTATACCACCTGTTTTTGCGATTTTTACTCTTTCAATAGAAATAGAAAAAATGTTCTCTACTAAAATTTTGATAGTTTTTTTCACGCCCTTTTCATTAGTCGTAACCATTTTTTCAAAAAATAAATATTTGTACTTCAAAAATAAACGTCAAAAATACATTTGGCTTTTTTCATAGGACACTTTTTGAAATTTTTCTTAGGCTTTGAAGAAAACTTGGATTTTTTTCTCTAAGTAACAAAAATTTTTTAATTGTAATTTTTTATTGACAAAAATAAGTTTTAAATGCTCTGGTATAACCAATGACGCTTACGCACGTGCGCCGATGTTCTAAGCGATTAGTTTTACCACTAAAATATTTTATTTTAGTTTTTATTATCAAGGTTCCTTAAGGAAAAACCCAAACTTTCTTTCTAGAAAAATAAAATAAAATAAAAAAGCGTCCTTTTATGAAAAAATTCAAGTTTATTTTTAACCTTCATTTTTGAAGGTCAAATATTTATTTTTTAAATGCTTGTGATCAATGGAGAGAGCGTGAAAAAAATCTATCGGAGCTATAATGGAAATTTTTTACTGACATTAGGAGAGTTACAAATCACAAGAACAAATTGTAGGGGAGAGTGGAGCTAAGCCGACACTTTTTTTTCAAGTCGTTTTTTCATTGAAATTTTTTTTTTTGAAAACGCTTTCGATTTTGAAGTGCGATGCTTTGTTTATCAATTATTATAAAAAAAGCAAAGTGATGTAAAATCTGTCGAAAGAAAAATCGTGGGGCTAAGACGAGACCCTCCTGAGAATAAGTCGACATTTGACTATAATGTTTGAAGGAAGAAAAGGACAAATTTTAAAAAATTTTATTTTTGTAGCCAACTAAATCCTCGATCCAACAATACCTAATACGTTGTCAAACAATTTTTTTTTTACTTTTTCATCCTATAATGAGAAGGTATTAGGTAAAATTGGACTTTGTCAGTTTTCATCAAATCCTCACGTTTTGAGACCCCCTGAGTCAGAAAAAATGATTTTTACAAAGGTGCCTGTCTGCCTGTCTATATGTATGTCTGCATATCTGTCTGTATCCTGCAGACACGACTGTGTCGACTTACCCCCACGCGTCAATTTTGTATATTGGTATCCGAAAAACATTGAAAATCATCGGAAAGTCAAAATTTAACAACACATTCATGTTCAGCACCTTTTTTTACGTAAGCTGAATATATCTTTATTATAGTGGACGATGGTATACAAAAGAAAAACACAATTTTCCACAAGCGACGGAAAAAACTTTTGACCTCCGTAAACACTTTTTACGTTGTAAAATGTTCACACGGTTTATATTTTTCATTTAAAAAGCAAGTGTCGGCTTAGCCCCACTCTCCCTTATATTTTCAAAAACCACTCATTGCTTATTTTCATGAATAAACATTAACATTCCCACTTTTTAATCTCAAAGCTCTTAAAAAGAAAAACTTGAGCTTTCTTTTGAGATTTAAAAAAAATGAAAAATAGGCCTTTTTCCAAAAAAGTCAAATTATTCTTTTATTTTTGGAGGTCAAATATGCATTTTTTCAAGAAATGCTTATACCATTAAGCCATTTCCCTTTCGGCGAGCCTCAAGGGGTAAGCGTGACACTACCCGATTCGAGTAGTGTTTCTAGGTGGATAGTTTCTTGTAGTAAATAACTACAAGTGTGGGCTCACCACACCCACGGCCGCCAACAGCAACGCAGTAGTATCAGACGGTCACCCATCCAAGTACTAACCGCGCCCAACACTGCTTAACTTCAGTGATCTAACGGGAACTGGTGTTTCCAGCGTGGTATGGCCAATGGATGATCAATGGAAAGGCCGTGTAAAACCCTAGCGAAACTGTACTCGAGGAAGTTTTTTTTTATTGCCATTAGAAGAGTTTAAAATCACCGAAGTAGGCGATATCTACGAAATCCTCAAAATTTTCACCCCCTCTCCCTCAATAAATATCTATACAAATGACAATATTTTATTCCCGTGAATATATTATATATTATTATTCTATTATATTCATATATTTTATCCGTATAAAGTGGACAAAATGTTAAATTCGATTTAAAATACTTCAAATTTCTAACTTTTCAAGTAAAAATATTGAATTTTCTACTAAAAAGATGAATTTTCTACCAAAAGAGACGATTTTTCAGCAAAATACATGAATTTATAACCAAATAGTTTAATATTCAATCAAAAAAGATTTTCGACTATATAGTTGAATTTTCAACTAAAAAAGATCAATTTTCAACAAAAAATGGAATAGTTAAATTTTTAGTTAAAAAAAATTAATTTTCAACCAAAGTGATGAATTTCTAACTAAAATGAGGAATTTTCAACTGGATTAGTTGTAGTTTAAACAGAAAAAGACGTATTTTCAACAAAATACATGAATTTTCAAGGAAAATAGAACATTTCCAGCAAAAATGGAATAGTTAATACAGTTTAGAAAATGAATGTTGACCAAGGAGGTGAATTTTTAATTAAAATTATGGAATATTCAACTGGGATCGTTAAATTTTCAGTTAAAAAGGAATAATTTTCTACAAAAAAAAAGAATTTTTAACAAAATAGTTAAAGTTTCAACCAAGTAGGGGAGACCACCCTACAGTAGATAATGATCCTATAATAGATAATCCTCAATTCTAAGCACAAATTCAAGTAAAATAATTGATTATAATTTTAATATAATAACACATATCGTGTCTTATCTATGAATTATATTTAATTAATTATTTAACATCCATTAGTATTTTTAATTAATGATTATCTACTGTAGGATCATGATCTACTGTAGGGGGGTCTCTCCTAGTTGAAGTTTCATCCAAAAAAGATGAATTCTCAACTAAGAAAGATTTTTCAGTCAAGAGAGACAAAAATTTCAACCAAGTTGTTGAATTTTCGAGAAAAATATCAGTTTTTCACAAAAAAGGACAAATTGTCAACAAAATACACGAAGTTTCAACTGAAAAAGGTAAATTTTCAACGAAAAATAGAATAGTTGAATTTTCAGTTAATTTAAAAAAAAAATTTCAACAAAATAGTTGAATTCAGGAATATGAAGCTACTTTTACAAATGAAGAAACCTTTTTATTTAATTTTATACTGCAATTTAAAAAAAATGTAATCACGTCTCGAAAAAATTCCCTGACATTTCCAGGTTTTTCCAGGTGTATAAAAATTTCCTTATAATTCCAGGTTTTCCAGGTGAGTAGACACCCTGTCATTGTAATATACAGTGTCAATTTCACATTTTAACACATTTTAAAGTCTGTCATTTGTATATTTTATAAGATAAAAAGTTGAAAATGACGTGTCGTGTTTAAAAATGATTCTAGAATGCAGTTAAACTAATAAAAATCATGTAGAGTGCATAGAAAAATGGCGATTCGATCGTAAAGTTTATCCCAAAGTTTCCGTGTCGCTAGTGTTACGGTACTTTTTTTATTTTGACACCGCCAAAAACGTTTAGAAACGATTTTTTGTTCAAAGCTGATTCAAGCTTAATCTTTAAGAAAGAATCTAAATTCATATGCCCCTTCTAATTCTTAATATAAGCAAAGTTATTTCTTTATACAAATGAGAAAATTCGTTCGTACAAATAAAATGTCGCTGGTGTAATGGACAAGGCTTCCTACAAAATTAGTTTAAATGAATAAAATACATTTGAGATCTCATTTTCAATAACATGAATGTACTCATAAGTGCGACTAAAAAATTCCGAGTACTTTAATATTTATATCAATTAGAAAAAAATTGTCGCTGGTGTAACGCAGTATAACGGTAGTTGGTGTTCCGAAAACAAAAATGTGACAGTTATTTGAAATATTCGAATGATGATATACGAAACATAAAAAAATAACTTCTAAGGAGAATGAAAAAAGAGAAAGATAAGGTGAAAATGTTTTATTTGAAAATTATACATTATGAGCTGTCTAAAAATGAAAAAGCACTAGTCTTCCACTAGTTTAATTTCTTCGAAAATATAGTGAATAACCTCAGATTTACACATTTTTGAAAACACATGAATAGCCTGTGGCATCAAGTGAATGGCTGTACACGAGTAAGAATATAATTGAAGGGTGTCCAGGCATAACCGTGAAAGTGCCATTTTTTTGAAAACACTTTTTATTGGCTTAAACATTCTATACAATTCTACCGGACATTGCGGTGAAAGGATATATCCAAATTCGAACAGGAAGTGGGGTTTTCAAACTGAAAACCGGTAAATCAAACCGGAAATGGATTCAGTTTGGAGAAAAAGAAGGAATCGCGGGCTAAATTGTACTAAATAGTTACAAAATACAAATAAACTAAAGATTTTGTATAAAAATAAGACTGTATGTAATATTTTAAAATCCATTTTTTTGAAAGAAACGATTTTTTACATTCCCATCAGAGAAGGTATTAGATTTGTGTAAAATTTAACCCCCCCAGTTTTTGTCAAATGTCCACGTTTTGAGACCCCCTGAACCCGAAAAACAGGTTTTTACGAATGTGTCTGCCTGTATGCATGTATGTATGTCTTTGAGTACGATAACTTTCGAAAGAATTGGCAGATTGGATTGGCCTTTGGTATACTCTTTTACTGCCTTAAAATGAAGGTCAAGTTCGTTAGCCAGCCATTTTCGATAAAAATGCAAAAAGTTAGAGCATTAAAAAAATGTTTGAGATCATTTTTTTTTTTAGAATTTGAAAATTCTATGTACGGCTGTTCATAGTATTCGAAAAGACGAACAATTTATCCTAATGACTTTTTTCGATAAAAAACATAATACCAGAGTTATAGCATTTAAAAAATTAAAAAAAAAAACGAAAATGAAAATTGTAAGCCAAACAACGCACGACATGAAAAAAAGTATAGAGGAGAAAAGCGTTGATTTTTGAATACCCTAAAAAATTCTCATAACAACTTTTTGAATTTTCTTGAAAAATCGAAAATTCAAATTTTGATCGCACAAAAAAATAATGAAAAATAAAAAATTCCATTTTGCGGTTAAACTATACAAGATACGAAAAAAGACGAATAGACCATAATTGTGCATTCAAAAAAGATCTATAAATTTGTTGATAATCACTTTTTGATAGTACGCGTAGTTCTTGTTTAAATTCGTAAAAAACAGCATTAAAAATAAAAAATTAAATTTTTGGACAAACGACACAAGCTACGAAAAAAAATAGACAACAGTTGTTCACCCAAAAAAGAGCTACAAATTGGTTATTAATTATTTTTTGATAGGATGCGTGGTTTTTGTTTTATTCGTAAAAAACATTACAAAAAAAAAAATTTAATTTTTGGACAAACGACACAAACTATGAAAAAAATGAATTAACAAAAGTTGCTCATCCCAATTTGTCATTAATAATTTTTTGATATGGCGTGTAGTTTTTATTTTAATCGTAAAAAACAAGAATAAAACTAAAAGAATTAAATTTTTGGATAAAACGACAAAAGGGGCGAAAAAAAATGAGAAGACAAAAGTTGTTTAACCAAAAAAAAATCTAGAAATTTTGTATAAACTCTTGTTGTAAAAATATATTTAAAATAAAAAATTACCTTTTTGGAAAAAGGACACAAGCTAAAATAACATTTTATTTCACAAAATTTGTCGCCTAAATTATATCTACAAATTTGCTCGAAACCACTTTATGCTAAGATGCATATTTTTGGTTAAAATCGTAAAAAATAACATTGAAAATCAACAAATTACATTTATGGAGAAGCGACACAAATTGCAATAAAATGTATAATAACAAAATTATTTTTTTATTGGATGCGCACTTTTTTAATTATAAGAATAAGACAATAAAAATATGTCTGATTCAATACCAATGCATATTATGAATTGAAATAATATAAATTTATTGAAATGATAGATTTTTCAGGGTAGTTGAGAATAAAATTTAATGCAAAATAAGAAACAAATTACAGTTATCGATGCTTTGACCTTTAATTATAAAAGGTCTGTGCACAAATGTGGGGGAAATACAATGACCGAGCGCGAGAACCAACAGTCGCGCGTCGTTGGCGCACTCAAACCTGCGAATTTTTTTACTTTTTAGCCTTCTATTTGTCTCGTAATGCATTCATAATGTTTCGGGCATATCTTTTATGTTAACTGGGATCTAAAAAAACAAAACAAAAATTCATGGACTTTCACGGTTTTGACAGCAGTCGATTTTTGACGGCCTGTATCTCGGAAAATATTAACTTTTTACAAATTTTGTTTGTTGAGATCTCTGGAGCTCCATCAAATATCGAATGTACTTTCTCACTTTTCTGTTTTTTTTTTAATGAATTCGATTTTTGAGAAAGTTTTTTCTCTCTAGGTCATATGTGTTGCTATTTATTTATTTGACAACATTTATTTTACGAAAACTTTAAAGTTCTGTCGAATTGCCCACATAAGCACAATTAAAAAAACTTATTAACAACAAATACTTATTTTGATGAGCCGCATCTTTCATGTTTTGTGTAATTTTGCGTTATGATCTGCCGTTTTAAAGAAAAATTGATTTTTTTGGTGAAAACAGACAGTCATGATTAGGGACCTCTAAATATTATCAGATTTATTTCTCCTTCCACATGGTTCATTTTTAAACCAAAAGGAACAAAAAAATCGAAAATGCAAGTTGAGATTCGGACTTATTTTTTATCTCTAATACAGGCCTAAAAAATATATGTATACATATGGCCATCCATCTCACGGTCGTGAGATGTGGCCATAGTGATTTACCGCGGTTCTACTGGGAGCCGGTGTCGTTTTCATAGATGGCAGATGCTCCCATTGGGACCCTGCGGTGGTTGTTTAACCTTTTTTTTTTTCAAATTATATATATATATATATGTATATGCATAACTCAGGGGATATTCTTTTGATACCTAGTGTTTTTAAATACACAAGAACTCCAATATAAGGCCGACTGATTTAGTTCTTCCTAGAACTGCTGGCCCACGCAGTTTCTCAGCGCACAAGCACTGTCAACAATGCGTCGCCACCACGCACCAGCACCACTCGTCCAACGACGAATTTAGTGCCACGGCTACTGCAAGGCAACCCCCGAAACTGGCCTTATATTGGAGTTCTTGTGTAGCAGAGATCACAGCGCAAACGGAGCTCAAAAAAGAGGAAACGGGATGATTTTATCACGAAAAAGGAGAGAAAAATAAGAGAAAGATTAAACATTAATTTTTAGATGCAGAAAAGATGAAACAAACTTTTTATAATAAATGTGATATTTTTAAATAATATTTAATGATTTTTTAATGATTTCTACATTTCAAGAATTTATTTTTGAAAATTGAAAAGTCCGACAAAAAAACCGCTGCAAAGTATTTTGGGCGTGCTCACTATATGGTGTATCTTTAACTGTGATCATTTCATGAGCACTGTGCTTCATCATAGAGGATTATTTTGTATTTATTGTATTTTATATTTATTTATTATGGAAAAGGTGATTTTGGATTGCAAAAGGAGCTTGAGGGGATAGAAAAGGGGATTTGGATTACAAAGGGAATCTGAGTGGTTGAAAAAAATGATTTTTAATTGTAAAAGGAGCCTGAAGGGATGGAAACGGCGATTTTGCCTGCGCTTTTTATTTATTTATTTACTATTGCTTATTATTATAATTTATTGTCCACTGATCACAGAACATAGAAGGTTTTTATATAGTTCAATAGATTCATTTCATCAAGATGAATAAATCTGATAGCTAAAATATAAGTGTACTTGAAAAATTGAGAATTTTCTCTTATAAACGTTAAATAAATTGACAAATCTGTATATATTTATCATAATTTGATTTGGCCATGCAGGCCTGTTAAATACATCAATCAATTTTTTTCATCATAATGAATAATTTCAGTGCGTACATTCCTAAAATTAAGAAAGTTTGTCTCTTACAAACGTTAGAAAAAATTCCAAATCTGTAAATATCATAACTTCATTTGGCCATAGAGTGTTCCTAAATACATTAATTGATTCATCTGTTTAAAATTAAGTAATTGTTGACTTATTATGTTGCTATATTCCGAATATTAAAGAACAAATTACTCCTCAACAAAAAATTCAAAAAATCTTGAAGATGAAAATTTGTATATGGAGATAGCTATAAACATTCTATCGAATTATATCAACTAAATACCACCCTGTCTTTAAAAAAAAATCGATTTAGAGGGCCTGGCGTTACTGCCAATACTGTCATAAAAATTCTTAAATATTTCGAATTTTTCAAGTTCATTTTTGATCATTTTCACGGTATCTAATGAATCAACCTCAACTTATCTTTTTCAAAAAGGATGTATTTAATTATAATCTACGTATATTTTCCACGCTGAATATAATGACAATTTCAAATAAATTCAAATCTAAAACGATTTTGAAGAAAAATATAAAATCGAAAAAAAGTAATTTATTCCTATCTGATCCGGCTATAAACTTAATCACTAATGGGCATTATTCAGGAAAACAGTTCCTACAAATTTCATGATCCTAGCTTAACTTATTTTCGAGTTACCATAAAAAGAGTATTGTTGACATACACTCAAACACACATGCTTGTACCCCTGAAGTCGAATCATGTTAAGATATATAAAAATATGTCAACAAATGAAGTTTAAAAATTTTCATCATTACAGTTACAAAGCTTCCTCTATGAGGAAGTAATTTTTCAAATGAACCATTTATATATTTTTAAAATCGATCTCATAATTAGGAATATTTTCTCTTTTAAAAAATACCACCATTAATATTTCGCCCTTACTATAATTAATCATTTAAAACTAAATTTGGAATTACACTCTTCAGTGCTAAAATAGTTCAAGTTTGAGTGCTTAAAATACTTCACATTAAAAAAATATATAATTGGCATAGATTCAGCAAAAAAATATTTTAGCTTTAAGGCCATGTGACGAGTGGGTCACGTGACCGGATTCCTACCCTAGCGACACTTTTTTTCAAAATCAACTTACGTTGACACGAAACGCGATATCGAGTTGAAAATTTAGGATAATAAATAAGAAGCGCTGAGAAAGGCGGCTCTGGTTCTAAATTTTAATAATCATAAAAAAAGCAAAAAAAATCTGCCCGCTTCGCGGGCACATTCTCATCGCGCGCTTCGCGCGCGGCTCGCTTCGCTCGCAAGTTTGAGCGCGCCTAGGGCGCGCAACTGTTGGATCTCGCGCTTCGCGCTCGATCATATATTTATCTCGCGCTTCGCGCTCGATTATGTATTCACCTCGCGCTACGCGCTCGGGCGTATCTACATCGCGCTTTACGCTCGGTTGCTCTAGATTTTTCAACTTCGTGTTCGACTTCGATGAAAAGAAAAAGTTTGTTTGCAAATATTATAAAATTATCAAAACCTCTACATATTAAGTGATTGTTAAATTTGTTTTTATTTTAGACTGAAAAGGAACTTCATTTACTCAAGGTTCTATCGACCTTAAGGAACACATTCTCATCCAGACACTCGCGCTTCGCGCTCGATATTTGATTTGAAAATCATTTGAACCTTGCGTTCCACGCTCGGTTCTGTGCATTTGATTTTTCTATTTTCAATGCTGTTTTTAACGAATAAAACAAAAACTACGCGTCATATCAAAAAGTGAATGATGAGAAATTTGTAGATCTTTTTTGGGTGCACAATTTTGGTGGAATGATCTTTTCTCGTATCTTGCATAGTTTCACAGCAAAATGGAATTTTTGATTATTTTTTTGTGCGATCAAAATTTGAATTTTTTATTTTTCAAAAAATTCAAAAAGTCGTTATGAAAATATTATAGGGCGTTCAAAAAGCAACGTTTTTCTCCTCTAGACTTTTTTTCATATCGTGCGTTTTTCGGCTTAAAATGTACATTTTCGTTTGTTTTTTGGAATTTTGAAAATGCTATAACTCCAGTAATTTTTGTTTTATCACGAAAAGTCATTAAAATATTTTGTTCGTCATTTTGCGTACTACTAATAACCATACATAGAATTTTTAAATCTTAAAAAAAAGTGGTCTCAAAAATTTTCAAAATGTGCTCACTTTTTGAATTTTCATCCAAAATAGCTGGTTAACGAACTCGTTCTCTATTTTTCGGCCATAAAAAAGTGTGCCAAAGCTCAATCAAATCTGATCATTTTTTCGAAAGTTATCGTGGCTACAGACAGACAGACAGACAGACAGACAGACAGACAGACAGACAGACAGACTGACAGACAGACAGACAGACTACAGACAGACAGACACCTTGGTAAAAACCGTTTTTTCTGGCTCAGGGGGTCTCAAAACGTGGAGATTTGATGAAAACCGACTATGTCAAATTTCACATAAAACCAATACCTTCTCATTAGAATGAGAATGTAAAAAATTATTTACAAAAAATTTTTTTTTCATAATTATAAAAATTTAGGACCAGAGCCGCCTTTCTTAGCGCTTCTTATTTATTATCCCAAATTTTCAACTCGATATCGCGTTTCATGTGAACGTAAGTTGATTTTGAAAAAAAGTGTCGGTAAGGTAGGAATCCGGTCACGTGACCCACTCGTCACATGGCCTTAAAGTTTGATTTAAATTAATCCTAAATAGTCAAACTTGAAATCGGGCCAATAAATATTTGTACCTTTTTTATTGGTAAGATTTAAAAATAAAATTTGAGACTGATCAACACTTATATACAGATTTTAACTTCAAGTGGCTCAATTTTGATATATTTTTTTTCTGTTCTAACTTTATAATGGACAACAACTTCTGTCTGCGGTTTTAACATTTTCAACACGTTTTAAAATGTTTTAGCTTCAAATTTATTTGAATTTTGTAAGTGTGCGCGCACAATCGGACGTTCAGTTCGTATGGATGGCGCCGTGTCACAATATTTGCTATTTTAAGAATACGATCTTTTTATCTCTGAAAAATTACTTAAATGAACTTGCAGGGTGCACAGCGTAAAATAAGCTCAAAAACGGGAAAATAGGGTGATTTTTTCACGAAAAAGGGGAAAGATTAAACTTCAATTTTTGTACCCCATTTTATCGAGAGATGATATTAGCTGGAAAAAATAAAATAAAAAACTATCAAATTTACTCATAAAACGTTATAATACTAAATTTATTTTTCTTTCCGACTTTTCTCCGTTTAAACTTTTCCGACTTCAGTTGTTCTTGCAGAGAACGACTCAATTTTTGTTTTGAGAAACAGTTTATTTCATTGTTAATGTGTTCATATTATTACGATTTTTTAAAATGATAAAGTTTTTCAAAATGTTTAAAAGTTTTTTTTAGCTATAGCTTAGACTGCAGGATACTAATTTTATTTTCGGGAAGGAAGTAAAAAGATATTAATCTTTTAACTACAATTAATTTGCTACTAGTACTAGATCTTCAGTTTACCTATAAGAAACTTCAAGAAAACTATATTAAAGGTAGTAGAATGGTTCATTTTATTTTACACGAGCGTCGGTAATTATGGGTAGAACTAGTAACTCCTGAAATAATATTTTTTTAAAAATGTTGTTGAGCTCATTTTAAACGTAATTTATAACTTTCTATGGTGTTTTGGTAGTTTATTACAAGCAATGATACAATGGTTGCTATTGAGAGTTGCTAGAGCTTGAACCTGGTACGAAAATGTGAATATTAAGAAATAAATAATAGTTCAGAAATAAAATATTCAAAAAATTAAAGTAAGTAATTTATTCAAATTCTGTATATAATTCTTTATTAATATTATTATATATAATATTATTTATACTAATATTATTATATAATTCTGTATATAAATTCTGTATTATATCAATGTTTAAAATCAATTAAGTACTAAAAATCAAAACTTTTATTGAAAGTTAAATATTGTGCTAGTATCGAATAAAAGTTTAAAATCCCATATTTTCAAAATAATTAAAATTAAGCAACTTCTGAAAAGTACATAAATGTATGGACTTAAAATTACCTACTCCCCTATTATTTATTTATAATTATTGTATTAGAAACTGAATAAGTTCTTTTATTTGAATTGGTCTCATGACACAAATCGAAATCGTATTAATGCCATGAAAAGCGAAAACCGTCTTCTTTGGCAAAACTAAGTTTTCTTCAGTAAGCACTTTTTTACACCCATTCCACCAAATTTAATTAAAAAACGACCAGTTATATACATATTATTTTGTGAATATTCCTGAAATTGAAAAAAAAAATAATTTTAAACAAATATTTCCTTTATGCAGCTAGAGTTTGAACTTGATACAAAAAAATAGTGAAAATTTGAGTATCTCTAATTAAGAAAAGATAAGGAAAAAGAGGAAAGTAATGTTCTAAAAATAGCCAAAAAGACGTTATGTAATACATATCCCTTTTAAATTTAGAAAATTTCGTTAAAAAATTATGAAACACAAAATCATGAATTTTCTTCAGTTTTTTTTAAATATTCTAACTATTGATTTTTAATTTGAAAAAAGAGATTATATACTTTCTTAATATTTACAACTTTTCTGTATGCAGAATTGGCATAATGCATTTTTCCTGCTTGAATACTTGCATTTCGCAGAATTTTGATGGATTTCAAGCTGTTTTAGAGAAAAAATCTTTATATTATTAATTCTGAGACTTATCGCTAAAAATAGTTGTCAAGTCATTATCGGCGGGAATGTAGTTCTAAGCAAGGCAATTTTTGGAAATAATAGACAATTATGATTGTCTGGTGTCAACATTCAAATATCAAAATTAAAAAATAATAACTGGAAAACGGCAGACAGCAATGATCGCCGTGATAATTTAACAAAAATTAAAGTGTAAAAATAATAGCTCTACCGTGGTAAATTTAATTTCTGCCTTTCCTCCCGTTTTTGAGTAAAGTTACAACGTTCCACGTGGTAAAATGATACTGATAACGGTTAAAATACGGTTGAATTTTACCAATGCGATCATTGGTATCTTTCCGTCCCATGATTTCCGAGTGGTAATATTACACTTCTATAGTGAAATTGTTCAAAATTTACTAATATTGATACGGGAATCGTTGCAAGTTCACAATAACTTTATAGAATTGCCACAGCAATCAGAGTAAAGCGTTTATTATAACAAGCGTAATTTTCAACCAGATTTGTAGAGTTCCCTGTTATTTCCCTACATTTTTTTGTCATATTTTCATTATTGTACAAAAAACTTGAAGAGGATAAGTGCTCGGTCGGTAATTTGTGTCTAACACATTTCAGAAGTTGTAGAAGAAAAAAAAGCTTTTCTTATTATAATTAACGAAATTCTCTAATGACTTTAAGAAGTTTCTCAAATAATTGAATACAGAAAACAATATTCTATTGTTCATAGAAAAATATCGATTAAATGTAAATAATAAAAAATTCTTAAAATCGCCAGGTACTTACGTTTAAAATGCGGTTGCTAGTATTTTTTACGTGTAAAAAACTTTCTGTTGTGGTATTTACAGGAGTTTCCATACTAATTCGAGTCTGTGGTTGAAATGGAGCAAGAACCAAATCAAAATCTTTGATTGGTTTAACATGCTCAACAGAAGGCTCGGAAGCCTTTTTCTCTTTGGGAGTAACGTTAATCTGTTGAAAAATACAGAAATAAATAACACGTCCATAACCAAAAAATCGATATTGAGTATCATATCGCTATTAGGGCTATTAGGAAAAAAATAATACGTCCTAAGAACATAAGTGAAATACAATTTAATCCTATACTACTAATTGGTAAAAATAAATTTCAAGTAATTGTAAACAATGATTACAAAATTATACAAACAAGAAGTTAGTGTCGTGTTTATCTTACCTGGAAAAACATGATTGATAAGTGGGGTTACTTTTATCAATAACTGCTAAACATTTCACTCAAAAAAACAAAAAGTGCTAAAAAGAGAAGCAAAGACCCGATCGCGACGTAAAAACTTGTTTAAGAGCGTCAGAAGACATTGCAAATAATTTTTCGACGACCGACGAGATTTCTCAACTTCCCTTGACTTCCCTCCAAATAACGGTTTTGACAGCCGTTTGAATTCACAACTTAAGATGGCATCCTCAAAGAGGGCGCGTTTCCAATTTTCTTTTCTCTCTTCGGCTCGAGGTGGCAGCATAACTTCTAGGCGGGAAATTTGAACTTCGTATTGAATTAGGTATTTCACGTTGGGTGGGAGAAATCCAAGATGTCTGCACGCCGAGGGCCCAGCAATAATACCAGTTGTATGGGATGAAACTTAATTTCTTTTGATAACTTTGAAAAAAAATGATTTTTCACCATAAATGTATTTTTTGGCTATTTTTTTGCGTAGCTACTGCCCTCTTCGTACTACCAAACTGTTTTCTTCTTTTCAAATGTATAACTTTCAAGGCTGCAGGATTAAAAAAAAGCATTGCTATTAATTCGCAACGATAAAAATCAAATAATTTCAGAATTTATTAAATTGATATTTTAAATGAAGAACGCTTGCGAAGTTGAACAAAATGAATTTTAAATAGAAAACGTTCTAATTGGAATAATTTTTAGATTAAAAAAATTAAAAACCTTAATCAGAATTTTTAAATAAAATTACAATTTTAATGCATAAAATAAGTCTTCACTCATGAAAATAGGTAACCATTTTTACATTTTCATCATTTATAATTGAGAAAGTACTATAATAGGTCGAAATTTCACACCTCAGTTTTTAAACGGAACTCCACGTTTTGAGACCCCCTGAAGCCGAAAATCAGGTTTTGGAGATGGCGTCTGTCCGTCCGTCTGTATGTATGTATCATAAAAGAAAGAGCGAGTTCGTCAACCAGTAACAGATACGTGAAGAAAGTTTAAAAGAAGAATGAAAGCTTTTTGAAATATCTACAATTTTTCCCTCAAAATTTCTTGAGAAGACTTGTTGTATTGGTTTTATTTATCGAAAGCACTATGCAAAAAATTCTACAAAAGTTCTTCTACACATTTTTTGTTAGGATTTTTCATTTCGGTTTTATTTATCGAAAATACTATTTAAAAAATAGAAAATTTAAATTTTCGGTTAAACCACGTGAGATATACAAAAAAGTTGTATGGATGAATAGCAGCTTTTAAAAAGTCCTTAAACCTTGTTTGAACCATTTTTTGATAGAATTTGTCATTTTGGTTTTATTTATTGAAAATACTATGAAAAAATTCAAATTTTGAACCAAACAACGCAGCATGCGGGGAAAAGTCTCAAGGAGGAATTATAGCTTTTAAAAAGTCCTAGGAAATTTCCCCTAATCATTTTTTGGTAGGACTTGTAATTTTGGTTCTATTTATCGAAAATACTATGTAAAATTTCGAAAATTCGAATTTCGAGCCAATCGACGCGAAATACGGAGAAAAGTTTTTGGAAAAATGTCAGCAATAATTGGAAAATTTGACTGGAAAGTTCGAGGACATGTACAGGACTTTTCAACAAAAATTATACGTATATCAATCATATGAGGTTGTCACCCCTGACACACCCACACGGTGCCTAAAGTACCACTGATACAAAAATGTCAATTCTTCACGAAGTCAGCTATATTATTTAAGAAACCTTCATTTGTTTAAATAATGCATTTCCGAGAAATTCGGGAATTTTCTCTCTTTTCTGCTAAATAGCACAACTAGTGATTGAAATTTTTCACCATTTTTAAGTTCAATACCAAATGTTTTAATTTCAAACACTCTAGAACTCAAATTATGAACTTTTGGTTGCCTCAAGCTTTAAATTGCCAAAATATTAAGACATAATTTGAAAATTCTTTCTCCAGTGGAATGCAGTGGAATGATTTTCCAAAACAACTAGTGATTGTCAAAAATATTATTGTTATTTTTTATATTCATGAATTGTTTAAAGAACCAATTCTTACTGAATTTTAAATTAATTTTTTCAACTGTAAATTTATCTATTCTATTTTTAGTTGAAAACTGACCGTGTTTAGTTGAAAATTTGTCTATTAACATTTTCATTGAGAATTCATCTTTTTTGGTTGAAAATAAAAGTTGAACTAATTTGTTAAACATTTATTTTATTGTTCAAAGATTTAACTATATTTTTGAGAATAATTTTTTAACTGAAAATTTAGCTATTCATTTTAGGTTGAAAAGTTATCTTTTTTAGTTACAAATGCAACCATTTGGTTGGAAATTCATGTACATAAAAATAGTATTCTTAAGATTTATGGGAAAATTAAAAATGATTTTTTTAATGAGAAATTTATTTTAAGAGAATATTCAAAAAGATTTCAAAACATTTATAAATTGTCAAAAAAGAATCCTGAAGATTGTAAAGTAATTATTTTAATCATGCAGATTAAAAAAAAAATGTTGGAAAAATTCGAATCATTTTAAAAGATTTACCTAGAAGGTTTCGAAAAGATTTAAAAATAATTAAAAATTTGAGAACATTTCGACGATGTTTTAAGAAAATGTAAATTTTTTAAGATTTAGAAAAAAATTTATAAGCTTTTTTAGAATTTTGAAGGTTTTTTTTAAAGAGAATACAAATCTGTTCTTACGATTTATGGGGAAATTTGAAATAATTTTTTATTTTCAAAAATGAATTCTAAGAGAAAATTAAAAAAGATTTTAAAACATTTCAAATGATTTTCCAAAATTTTAAAGCAAAATTTCAGAAAAAAATTGGATTAAGTGTAAGAGATATTTAGAAGTTTTTAACGCATTAAAAAAGAAGTTAAGACTTGTAGAGATTTCAAGAAATTGTTGCAAATTGTATAGTTTTGAAGGTTTCGAAAAAAGAAGCTTTACAAAAGTTTTGAAAGGTTTGAATAGAGTGAAAAAAATTTCTTTACATTCCTAGGAAAATTTTAAACGATTTTTCATTTTGAGAAATCAATTTTAAGAGAATATTAAGAATAATTTTTAACATTTTTAAAACATTTCCGAAATTGTCAAAAAAGAATCTGGAAGATTTTAAGGCAATTGTTCAGAATTAAAAAAAATGTTAGGATAAACTAATATAATTTCAAAAGATATTTGCGAATTTTAAAGGCCGTTGCTACGTGGACCGAAATTTCGGTACAAATAGCCGAATTTTTTTGGTACGAATAGGGGGAGCTGGAAAAGGGGCTATTTGTACCGAAATTTCGGTACGAATAGCCGGATTTTTGTGTAGATAAACCCATATTTGTACCGAAATTTCGGTACAAACGTGAAAAGATTTCCGAAAATGTATAAAATATTTTTTAATTTCCTCCAAACTTTTAAAAGTGAAATTTTTCATAATATTCTGTAAAATCCACTAAAATAAAAAAAAGTCTTCAAACTTTTCTAGATTCTTTTTTGATATATATTTTAAAGTTTCATAATAACTGGTAATAATTTGCAATTCTTATTTTCGTTGTTTTCGGCTCACTCCTACCTAGCCACTCATTCCAATATCTTTGATTAGGAGGTTCGTACTCGATTCCAGAATCTAGTACGAACTAGTTATGATATACACAAGAACTCCAATATAGGGCCCTATGATTTAGTTCTTCCTAGAACTGCGGGCCCATGCAGTTTCTCAGCGCACAAGCAGTGTCAACAATGCGTTGCCATCCCGCACCTTTCATTATGCGACGAATTTAGTGCCAAGGCCACTGCGAGGCAACCCCCGAAACTGGCCTTCTGGAGTTCTGGTGTAATGCCTTGGAGACTGAAATCCTTTTAAACTTTAAAGTTTAAACCATCATCATTAGAGATATGAGCGTGAAAATATTTAACCTTTCGGCAGTCGCGCTGTTGTAAAAAGTACAACAGTACCGATTTTTTTGGTACAAGTGGCAACTCGAATGCACGGGAGACGTGAGACCGCCATGTATGCCTTCCCCCACTCTTCCCTCACCACTTCACTCCTCAAAAATACTAACATCGATTTTTGGTCTCCAACCCTTAGCGTTCAAAAGCAACCCCCTTGACACGACGCATATATGATTTTGTCAAAAAACAATCTTTTTTAGAATTTCACAGTGTGAATAGAGTCTCTGATTTTTGGGCTCCTCGAAAATTCCAACACCCAATTTTGGGCTCCTACCCTTAACGTTAAAAAGCAACCCCTTGGTACCGGGCAGATGTGACTTTGTCAAAGAATGATCTTTTTCAGAAATTTACTTTGTAAATGAAGTTTCTGATGTCTGAGACTCAGAGTTTTATATGGTGAATAGAGTCTCTGATTTTTGGGCTCCTTGAAAATTTAAATGAAAATTCATAGATAGGCGTTTGATTTTTTAGATGTAGGGGTGGTTTTTGCAAACAAAAAATCAAGCATTCGTGAGCCCAAGAAAAGCACAACACTACTTTCTATTTTGTTTTTTCCATTTTTGAGTTTTTACTCAGGGGTTGTTTTTTTTGTACATAGGGTGGTTTTTGATCATTTTGTTTGGTGCATTCGAGAGCCCAATATAAGCCAAAAATTACGATGAACTTTATTTTTTTCAGATTTTATTTTTGACAAGAGGGTGGTTTTTTTTGCACATAGGGGGTGGTTTTTTGAATTTTTTTTCCGTGCATTTGAGAGCCCAAAATAAGCCCAAAATTGTGGTCTACTTTGTTTCTTCCTAGTTTGAGTTTTTATTTATGGGGTAGTTTTATTTCCGGTAGGGGTAGTTTTTGGAAATTGTTTGTTGGCGCGTTCAAGAGCCCAAAGAAAGCCCAAAATTCTGTCGTCTTTGATTTTTAATTTTTTTAAATATTTATATAGTGGAGGTGCTGGCTTGAGTCAAGCCAGCATCTCCACACCAAATTTGAATTTTCAAAAAAAGTAGTGGAGCCCAAAAATCGGCAATACAGCCGAAAAAATACCCAAAAAAGCCCAAAATTCTGATACAAAAAAATTTGGGAATTTCGATTGCGGAGGTGCTAGCTTGATGGACCTCAATAACACAAAACATGGGTGTTGTAAAAAGTACAACGCGCGACTACTCGTGTGAACAGAATGGGCGCGACTACCGAAAGGTTAATGGAAAATTTCATTTTTTAATTAACAAATTTTTAAAATGTTCAATCAGTTGTTCGTGAAGATTTTTATCATAACAATTAATTGTAAGTTGGAACTTCAGTTTTCGTTATAAAAAAGTTTTTAATTTTTAAAGTAAAAGACGTGTGGCCTAAACTAAACTATTTCAATAGAAAATATTTTTAAATTTATATAAAATATATTATAATTAAAACTAAGTATCTGGGCTCAGCGAAAATATTTGTGTTTTCACTTTTTTATTCAAATAATGTTTGATTTTGCTCATTCTCGTCATTTTCTAAAACAGTGAGGACATTCATTTTAAAAATTAATGCAAGGAAATTCAAGTACATATATCTAACATCTTGCGAAAAATAAACTCATGGTAAAAAATTACATTTTTGCCAAATAACTTTTAAGCATTTAAAATAATAATTATTTAATACTTATTGCTTTGTTAAATAAAGTTTCAAAAAAAATAAACATTTTAGAACGTCACGGCACATTCTACTCACGCGCTTCGCTCGCAAGTTTGAGCGCGCCTAGGGCGCGCGTATGTTGGATCTCGCGCTTTGCGCTCGAAATTGAGTTACGTCGCGCTTCTCGCTCGGATATTCATTCTTTGTACTTGGAATGTTCAAATAAAACTTTATCAAAAACCTCTCTTTTATAAATCGCAGCTTTTTTATGGATCTGCATAATCTGAATGTTCTATGTAATTGAGTATAGTTAAAGATTAAATTGCTCAAAGCTCTGTAGGCTTTGAGGTACACATTCCCATCGCGACGCTCGCGTTTTGCGCTCGATTTTCGACAGAAATTTTGTAATGTATATGTATTTATTTTCGGAGCCACCTTCAATAAAAAGCAGCAATACTTTATTCAGACTGCCTTCCCTATCTCGCAATGTTATGCTGAAAATAGGATTTTTTCATAGCGTTTTTTATGAATAAAACACATACTCCCCCTTTATTTAGACTTTTCACACATCTCGCTTCTTTTGGCGTAATAATGGAATTTTCGATTTTTGCATATCAATTTCGATAAAAAAATTAAAAACGAAGAGTTCTGTTGAAAAATGGTTCAAAGAAATTTTGTAGAAATTTGTAAAAGCTGAAATTCCTTCAAAAACTTTCCCCCATATTTCGCGTCGTTTGACTCAAAAATCGAATTTTGGATTTTTTGCATTTTATTTTCGCTAAAGAAAACCAAAATGACAAGTTCTATCCAAAAATGGCCTAAAACATTTTTCAAGGACTTTTTAAAAGCTGCAATTCCTCAGTGGAACTGTTTTTCGTATCTCATGTCGTTTGGCTCAAAATTTGAATTTGTTATTTTTTTCATAATTTCGATAAATAAAGTCGAAATGTGGCTATCAAAAAATAGCTCAAAGAAATTTTGTAGGACTTTTCAAAAGCTATAATTCTTCCTTGAGACTTTTTGTCGTATTTTGCGTAGTTTGGCTCAAAATTTGATTTTTGTATTTTTTGCATAATATTTTCGATAAATTAAACTAAAATATCAAGTCTTATTTAAAAATAGTCGGGGCAAAAATTATAGGTCTTTTAAAAAGCTATAATTATTCCTCCAAACCTTCTTACGTATCTGTCATCGTTTGGCTTAAAATTAGAATTTTCGATTTTTGCACAGAATTTTCGCTGGATAAAACCATAACCGTTCAAGGGTACCAAAACGTGGAAATCCGTTGAAAAACTGACGTGTGACATTTCGGACGATTCTAAAACTTTCTTATTCTCAAATGATAAGAAAGTAAAAAAAATAGAGGAATAAATTCTTCTAAATAACATTAATGTAGGTACCATATTCCTAAGATTTAAAGTCAAATGATGTTGCATTTTCAACAAAAGAGTTCAGTTTTTTTAGAGTGGTTTTAAAAAACATTCGATTTTTTTAAACCGAAAAGAAGAATTTGAATTTTCAAGCAAAAGAGAGATGACTTTTCTACCAAGAGATACATTTTTAACCGAAAAGGATAAATTCTCTGTTCAAAAAGTCAAATTTTCGACTAAAAGAGATGGCTTTCTAACAAAATAGTCGATTTTTCACAATATAGTCCAATTTTCATCAAAATAATAAAATTTTCGAACGAACAGTATAGAATTTTCAGACAAAAGAGATGAATTCTGAATCCAAACTATAATTGTAGACTTTTCAAAAAAAAAAAAAAATTAAGTTTGGTGAAAAAAGTTTCGTGTGTGAAAAACGAACAATACGTGTCTTATATTTTGCCTTGGGAAACAATAGATTTGAGCCTCAAACAATTCCGTAACATCACCAGGGCCAGGCTGCCCGATTTCATATATAAAATCGGTCTTTTGTATCTTGGAAAATAGAGCTTTTTTATATTTAAGCTATTTTGAAAATCCTTATCTTAATCAATAAATATAGCCCACCTGTAAACTCGCAAATAATTATATATACTTATATTTAATTACAGGTATATTTTGATGTTTTTTAATCTAATGACTAGCTTACAGCTCGGATAGCTATAAAATATGTATAGATCTAACTTTGCATCTTATAATTTATGTGAATAGTGTTGGAAATTTTGTATGCTATCAAGAAAGACTTGTATCAAAGAGCTCTTTCGTCCTGAAATTCATATAGAAAAAATCCAGCTATTCGTACCGACATTTCTGTACACGAATCCACGTCATTAGAAATTGTACACTTTGAAAATTGAAACGTTTAAATTGGAAAATGTTTAATGACGTATTCAACACAATTAAAAGCTGAAATTTACATTAACGAAACTGAGCAGTGTGGTCTTTTAGATACGAAAATATATAAATAAAATTATAATTGTAACTAACTTTGGAAGATTGCTGAAGGCGAACTTTCAAAAAAATATTTCAGTTTAAAATTATTTAGTTATTTAGAGGTTTACATGTTTCTGCTTTCTGTTAAGGTAAAAATTGCGAAATTCTTATTGAATCCTAATTTTGTACGGCTTATTTTATTCCTTGATGAACTCTCTAGTCTAGAAATCTTTTTGGTACGTTGTTATTTAAAAAAATTTGCCCGCTTCGCGGGCACATTCTCATCGCGCGCTTTGCGCGCGGCTCGCTTCGCTCGCAAGTTTGAGCGCGCCTAGGGCGCGCGACTGTTGGATCTCGCGCTTCGCGCTCGATCAAAATTTTAAAAATGCGCTCACTTTTTGGATTTTCATACAAAATAGCTGGTTAACGAACTCGTTCTCTATTTTTCGGCCATAAAAAAGTGTGCCAAAGCTCAATCAAATCTGATCATTTTTTCGAAAGTTATCGTGGCTACAGACAGACAGACAGACAGACAGACAGACAGACAGACAGACAGACA